>PVIU01025075.1:0-24375 GCA_004026605.1 Ondatra zibethicus
CGCTGAGTAGTATTCTAATGAGTATATAATCCACACTTTCTTGATCCATTCTTCCATTGAGGGGCACCTAGGTTGTTTCCAGGTTCTGGCTATTACAAACAATGCTGCTATGAACATAGTTGCACAAATGCTTTTGTAGTATGATTGGACTTCTCTTGGGTATATTCCCAAGAGTGGTATTGCTGGATCCTGAGGTAGAACATGCTCGGCTCAGGCTCACTTGGCCAGCAGAATAGCTTCCCACTTTTACTGGTAGGAAAAATCTGGAAGACTGGAATCTGTCATTCTTCACTCCTTGCTTGTAGTTGCCTGTACCCCAGTGGTTTAAGTTTGAAAGTTTACATCTCATTGAATCCCTCTGTCCTTCCTGCTGTACACCTGGCAGTATCAATAGTTGTCACTGCTCTAAGCACCTGAAAGTAATGGAGTTTTTCAGGCATCTGGAAGGTTCTGACTTGCACTGTGATTGGTAGAGGTAGAGATACTTTCGGGTAGCAATGTGATAAAAATCTAATGGAGGTTTGTAGCATTCTCTAACCTCTTACTTGAATCAAAGATGAATGGAAATGGGTCCTGGTGTCTTGATTCCCCCTTTCACTTCATCACTGTCCTGGAACCTTCCATCATGCTATAGAAGGTCAAGTCTGGAAACCCAGCTATAGTAATATAGTGGTATTTTATTTATGCTTTAATAAATAAAGCTTGCCTGAAGATCAGAAGGGCAAAGCTAAGCCACTAAGACATCAGGCAGTGGTGGCTCACACCTTTAACCCCAGGATTTGGGAGACAGAGGCAGATGGATCTCTGTGAATTCAAGGCCACCTTGGGCTACACAAGATCAGTGAAGAAACAAATCCAGGTGGTTGTGGCTCACGCCTTTAATCCCAGCACTAGGGAGTCATACACATGTCTTTAATCCCAGCAATGAAGGAAATATAGAATGAGGGGAGAGAGCTGCTTTGTCTGTAGTTGCCCAGCCTTGGTAGAGGTGAGACTTCTCTAGTGGCTGGATGCTTTACTTTTCTGGTTTTCAGATTGAACCCCAATATCTGCCTCTGGGTTTTTATTATTTGTGCTACATCCAGCCACATTTTGAGTTCATGCTAAGCCGTCTGCATATCCAACAGACATGCACTGATGTCTTCTGTGCACCAGGCATTATGCTAGCTCCTGCCCTGGAAGAGCTTCAGTTGTCCCTAGCGCTGAGCAACTCTTCCTTTACATTTTGGGGGAAAAAAAACCCTTATGAGTGGCAAACTCTGATCCTGAAAGCTGGAAGGTGCCTGGTATCTCAAAGAAAACCTGGGGGCAAGCCATATGGGGGGGATCAGCAATAGTTTTAACAGAAAGAATTTTTTTTCTCCTAATATTGTTAGCTTCTTCAGGGAGGAAAGTATTATGGAGTTTTCCCATGCAGGCTCATCATCTGAGGTGAATGAGACATGGTCCTTGTGTTTAAGAAGAGTACAACGTGGTAGTTTTTCTGCACGAATTGAGTGGCTTTTTATTTAAATTTTGTTCAGCTTTGTTAGCATTTCTAATGGAAATACATTGCTCTTGAATGATGAGTGGCATCCTGATGGAATATACTGAGAAGATGCAAAGATAAACGCCACTGTGTGTTGTGAGTGAGAAGTTGTGCTTCAGCTGACATGACGGCGATGTCATGATGTTGGGAAGGAGCTGTCTGCCCATGGTGGGCTTCCTAGACACTCCAGCAGCGCAGAGCACGCTCACTGCTTTGATGTGTTCTTGGTTTGGAAGTATCTATGCTATTTGGTATCAATTAAAGTAAAAATGTTTTTATGGACTAGCAGAAATGTTTGCTTTAGTGTTGATTTTCTCATTTTCTTATAAAATGGATGACACCATCTGTGCTTCATCTTCACTTGGAAATAAAGATATTTTAAGTGCACAAATATGATTTGAGGATTTGGCTAACTTAGTGTAGTATTTATATGAGCAAGTATAGATTTCCCTTAAGAGGTGGCCACCCAGAAGGGCTCTGCCACCCTTCCCCTTCTATTCTGCCCTCTTTCTTTTTCTCATTCTATTTCTTTTATTCCTACAATAATAGAAACTTCCCGAAGAGCCACACAGCAGGGCTGGGGAGGAGCTCACAGGTTGGATTAATCATATGCCCACATTCACTATGACCAAATAAGATACAGTGGGACCTGTGGGCTACATGAAGTGAGATTACAGAGTCCAAGCTGATATTCTTGAGGGTGGGGGATGTGAGTTAGGACCCGCCAGTTTTGCCAACTTACCAAGGACTTCCTTCTAACTGCCCCCTGCCTTGCAGTTATCTAGACCAAAGTGTGGCTATTGAAATGAGGACAGTCAGAGTTAAAGCAACCATAAACCTCTGACAGTAATGCCATTGTATGGGTCAGGTGAAAACCTCTTTTGGAGGGGCTGAACCCAAGGGCAATGTTTAGAGGTCTTAAGACAGCCTTTTAACCAACTTCCCCCATGACTGCTAAAGAACTGCTCAGGCGATTTCAGTTTAAAGAGTTTGCTGACAGTATCAGCCCCAACTCAGTACATACAGCAGTCTTCAAATCAGGTCAGTGTCTTAGCCTCCTGCCCATGCATGCACTCTTCATTCATCATACATGTAATAGCTACCTCCTTCCTGTTGCTGCCCCAGCCTTTGTCCCCTCCCCAAGTCAGTCATTCTGTGGTTTAAAGAGGACTTTAAATCTTGTTTCCATGAAACAAGTTAGAGGAACAAGGAGGCGAGGGGTTGCTGAGGACTGAAGCGCATCCCCGTACCGGTTACTGTTTTCATTTCCTGACAGGGAAAGGCTTATTCTGCGTTATATCCCAGGGCACACAGTGCATGATGCTGGGAAAGGCGAGCACGTCAGGCACTGTGGCAGGAGATGGAAGCAGCTGATCGCACTAAACCCACACTCAGGCAGCAAAGAAAGAGAAGCTCACGCTCAGTGCAGGTCTCGTTTTGTTCAGTCTGGACCCCAGCCCGTGGAGTGACACAGCCAGCATTTATTCACTTTGGCAAACAACTGGAAGCCACCTAGCTGTCCATCAGCACAGGAGTGTGGGTGGTGAAGATTTGGTGTGCGTGTGTGTGCGTGTGTATGAGTACTGTTCAGCTCTAGAGAAAATTGTGGTCACAAAGTTTGCATGAAAATGAATGGACTTAGAATGTATGCTGTTAAGTGCAGTCATACCATCTCAGAAGGAAAAGAACTGCATGATCGCCCTCATATGCAACACAAAGCCAATAATGTGTATATATTTGTAAATAAATGTCCACGGGAGTACATTATAACATGTAGAAAAGGAATATAATATTTTAAATATTAGAGGATGAGGAAGAATTTAGGGCTGGCAATTAACAAGTTATGAAAGATAAAACAAAGATAGTTGTTTTTCTAGCTCTAACATGTTGCGGGTTTTTCATTTTGGTGGCAGATGATGATAATTATGCATAAGAATATTTGATAGTAAGCATGTAAAATCCAAGGTTAAGTTCCGCAGATTCAGAATGGTGTTCACTGAGATTTTAAATCTAGATAATTTTTGGTGTGTAATTTTTTTTTATTCACAAGTTTTTCAAAATAAAGTTTAAAATAAAAGTTTAAAAGGAAGATGGAGTTAAGGAGGGGATCCGAGGAATGCTAAAATAAGGAGCTGGAGTTGAATATGAGCAAAATTCACTATATGAAATTCTCAAAGAATTAATAAAATTATTTTTAAAAGGAAATCCATCATAAAATGACAGCAAATATTAAATTCATAATTTTAAATCCCATTTCTAAACTAAATGTATAAGGACTAAATTACAGTGCAAGCTTTTCAGTATTTCAAACTAAATGACAATACCATACTCTACTACCTGCAAAACTTGTGAAATGTTAGGCCAGGCATAGTGGTACACGCCTTTAATCCCAGCACTCAGAAGGCAGAGGCAGACAGTTCTCTGTGAGTTCCAGGCCAGCCTGGGATTCATAGTGAGACTCTGTCTCAAAAAACAAACAAACAAGCAAAAAAACCCCAACCAAAGCAACACCCTTGTGAAATGGCATCAAACCGTGACAGATAGGAAATACTGAGTCGCGCATGCATAGGGAACAGTTTTAGGACTCTACTTGCTTTGGGCTCTGTCCACACCCCTCTTCTGGTAATGCAGCTGGCAGCCTAGGTGTGACACTCATCTGCACAGACTGTCTGCATAAACCCTTTCTGAACAGTGCGCCTAACTCATCTGCACAGAATGTCCGCATACACCCTTTCTGAACAGTGTGCCTAACACCCTGAGCCTAGCTGCACGCCCACCCCATCTTGAACAATAATAGGAGTACAAGTTTCTCCTCCTTCAAGGACATTTATTCTCTGCTACCCTACTTATGTCCAGGTAGAGAATGGGAAGGCTGATCTGGCTTGAACTGGTTTAGAGTACATATGAAATAAGACAAATTGTGTCCTCAAAGTCAACTTCTAGGAAGAATCCTGTTTACCTTTTTATGTCTATGCCTATGAAATCAGATGTGTTATGTGAAGGGACATGTGAGCAGAGACTTGCTCTATCCAAGCCTGTCAATTAAAACACTGCCCAAAATGCAACCCTAGTAACCAGATTCCTCCTTCCTTTTGACCCTACTAAGAAAGCCCTAAGCAGCTTTTTCTTAAAGTGGTGGTGCACGCCTTTAATCCCAGCACTCAGGAGGCAGAGACAGGCGGATTTTTGTGAGTTTGAGACCAGCATGGTCTACAAGATCTAGTTCCAGGACAGGCTCCAAAGCTACAGAGAAACCCTGCCTCGGAAAGAAAAAGAAAAAAGAAAGAAAGAAAAAGAAAGCCCTAAGCAATGGCCCAGAGCTCTCTGGTACCTTCACTCATGTGACCCACTGTCAACTGTAACTGTATTTCTTTCTGATCTTTAAAATTACTTCACTTTGATAAAATTGCTTTGATTCTTTGGTGGGGGAGGAGAAAAATTGCCAAACACATCAATGTGGCGCACCTGTACCCCCAGTGATGGGAGAGGGCAGAAATAAAATGATCACTAGAGTTTGCTGACTGGCTGGCCAGCCTAGCCAGCCTGAGAGCACTGGGATCAGTGAGATTCTGTCCCCAGAAGACACCCAGCATTGACCCCTGACCTTAGCGTGCAGCCCATACACACACGAACTTAGACACACACATATGCAGATCTGTTTTTTTTTTTTGTGTGTGTGTGTGTTTTAAATGCACTACCTGAAGAAACAGTAAGTTAGAAGAGGTGAAGGGGAAGACATACTAAAGAAATGCACTGAACGTGGTTATGAGTACACAAGAAAAGAGAAAAGTCATGAGATCCTTTAAGGTTATTGATCTTGAGTTGGCAAAAAAAAAAACTGCCTAGAAACCCCCCACAAGAAAGAAACACAAAAAAGAGAAACTAAGATTAATTAATAAATTAGAATTTGGGACTCATGTCACAGCTCCCTGTCCACTCATACAGCACCTTCCAAGTAGGGCCTGAGCTTCCCAGATTATTGGAACCTCCTGAAAGTGTCACAGTATTTTCAGGGCTCATGTCTGTTCACTGTTTCTTTTCCTGAAGCATGCTAGACTTCACTTGTCTTTGTATAATGTTGGAATCAAGGACTTATTGAATTAGACTGAAAACGTAGCTCAGTGATAGGATCCTTGTCTGCTATGCACAAGATTGCAGGCTCAATCCTCAGTATCCCCAAAATTTCATTGAGGAATCACAAATCAATGAGAGATTTCAGTTTCTCATCTTACACTCTCATCTTGGGGCGGGGCACTTTCAAATCGGAAGGAAGAGACAGAGAAGTGAACTGGTTCAAAATTAGATAGAGTGTCATTGGAAAGGCTTTTCCTCCCTAGAGTCTACTTCAGCATTTAGACCATGAACCATAAACCCATATGTCTAAATGGTTGTAGAGCTCTCTGTGCACAAAGGTTTCAGGATAATAAAACTTGCATTATAAATTCAGTCTGTTGCCTATGATATACTAAGGAGGTATGGTGTGGCTTCCTTTCGTCTTTTGGATTACTTCCAACCTTTTATAAGAAGAATTTGATCTATAGTTTTACCTAGACTCATTCCTTCAATTAGCTAATAAATAATTTTCACAGTTCAGCATGGCCAGACACTAGAAATAAAACAATAAGATTACCAAAGTTTCTATACAAACAATTTGTAATTGTTATTTTGTTGTTGCCTAATGGTAAGAAGGAAAACAACTCATTTTTTTTTAAGCTAAACATTCCTTACATACTATGTTCCTTTTGCTCATCTCTGGCTTCTCCTATGAGAAGTCTGGCAGAAATGAATACCTCCGAAGGGACAAAGAAAAGCTTTAAATGTACCAAAGGTTCCTCAGAGCTAAGACTTAGAACCAGGTCTCCTAACTCCGGTGCTCACCCTTGTCTCTATTAGATTGTTCTCCCAGCTAGTGTTTGTGCTCTTTTCTTGCCTTCAGTTTGTTGTATGGAAAAGTTCAGTGGCTTTTATGACACTATAGGTGCAAATATACAGACAGTATGTTATTGACTTCTCACAAACTCGTTAAAGGTGGAGACGTTTGTTTGGGATCCCAGCTTAGAGGATATAGTCTGTTGTGGTAGCAAGACATGGCAGCTGGGGCCTCATTACCCACCATGGGTATGAGGAGACAGGACTTAACATGGTGTGGATGAAAAAGCAGAGACAGAATGTAACCCAAGCTTGCAGATCCATCTTCAGGGCCTTTCCCTGGCAACCTAGATCCCATGTCTTAAACATCCTTCAGCCTTCTAAAACAGTGCCACCAGCTAGGAGCCAAGTGTTCAGACATGTAGCCCTGTGCAGCTAGGGAGGAATCATCTAAACAGAGGGTTTTTTGTTTGTTTGTTTGTTTGTTTGTTTTGTACCCTTCCCCAACACTTCTGATTTAATGCTGGCTTCAAATAGCCTTAAAGGACCTGAACTTACAGATCTGGGCATATTTTCAAGTTTGGCTTATAGACACAGAACAGAACACCCTGCTCTTAATCCTTGTCACTAACAACTTTTATACATTCTGATCACTCAGTAAGAAGGAAAACCGTATTTTTCTGTTTCTTCCATTTTTCATGCAGCTCTCTCTCAATAGCTAGCTTTCACTTGCTATCCTTTTGTAGGTCAGTTCCTTTTCCAAACCTGAGATAGTATTTTTCTCACTCTCAATAACAAGAAACTAGGGAGAAGGGTTTCTGAAAACCATACAAATCACTTGACAACATCCCCAGTGGCACTAGCCATCATGTTCCGTAATACATGGACCTGTGACCCACTCCTCATTTTTCACAGGGATGCTGGCATCCTGGCATTGGGGTAGACTTGTCTCGGTGATGTTTTCCGTCTGCTGGCTTGGCCCAAGTCATCATAGAGTATCACCTGGGTTTTGTCTTAATGGTCTCCAGGGCCAAGGTGAAGGCGCCACAGAATGACTACCGTATTCATCTGTCTGCAAAATTTACTTTTTAAAAAACAAAACAAAATTTTGTTGTATAAGAGAAATTTGCTGGGAAACTTGCTACGCAAAAAAGTCCGGAAAAAAAGGTAGTCCTACTACCTCTCCTCCTTTTCCTTCCCCTACATCTTCAAGTCCTGACAAAGCTCAAATGTCACCTTCTCTAAGGAGCGCTTCCTAATACTTTCAGTTCTTAAGGTGGTGTCTTGTCTCTCCCACTGAACTATAAACTCTTCAAAGGAAAAAAGGCATTGTATCTTTTAAAGATCATAACATACAGAGTGTGTCCCTTCAGGAAATGATTTGCAAGTTTAGAGAACATTAATCTCTGTTAGTTGTAAACTAAACCTACAGGACTCAAACACATTGGAAGTTGCTGTTATTTAAACATAGTGGTTAAAAGTGGCTTCTCTTTTATAAAAAGTTAGGAGTGGGAAATTTAGTGTTTGAGAGATTCATACCTTTTTCTAAGAAAAAAAACAGAAACAATTCAATATCTTTTATTTAAAACTGACAGGATATTTGAAACTATTTAAACTGACCTCAGACATTCATTGCTGAGGTTCATCAATTAAATGGTTTAAGTTCATGCTTATTCTTTTTTTTTCCTAATAACCTATCCCTATATTTAAACATAGCTCTGGGTGGTGGGTATAATTTTCTAATCATTTTTAAATTGTTTTTATTGAGCTATATATTTTTCTCTGCTCCCCTCCCTTACTCTTCCCTCACCTTCTACCCTGTCCCACAGTTCCCATGCTCCCAATTTACTCAGATCTTGTCTTTTTCTACTTCCCATGCAGATTAGATCCATGTAAGTTCATGCTTGCTTCAAAATGGATTCCTGCTTTAATTGAAAGTTGCATATTATTTGTTTGTCATCATCGTAGAGATATGTATTAGACTTTTTAAAAAACTCTGTTGTGGGACTGGAGATGTGGCATTAGTTGTTAAGAGCATACACTGCTCTTTCAGAGGATCTGACATTGGTTTCTAGCGTGCACATCAGCATACAGCTCCAGTGGGCTGCCTCTGGCCTCCAGGGCACCTGTCCACATGTGCACATGCCCACTCACAAGCACACATGTTTGCAATTATCTCTTTTCGTGTGTATAAGTATTTTATCTGTATGTCTGCCTGTGTACCACATGTGTGCCTATTGCCTGTGGAAGTCAGAAGAGGCTGCCAGCTGTCCTGGGACTGGAGTTATAGAGAGTTGTGAGCTACCATATGGGTCTGGGAATTGAACTCAGGACCTCTGGAAGAGCAGTCACTGCTCTTAACTGCTGAACCATCTCTCCAGCCCATACATATAATTTTTAATTTTATTTTTAAAATTAAAATATAATTGCATTATTTCCCCCATTCTCTTTCCTCTTTCCAATCCCTCTCATGTTTCTCACATACTTGCTCCATTTCAGTTTATGTTCTCTTTCCTTTAACTGTTATTGTTACATGTATATGTGTATACATAAATACAAACCTGCATCTTGCTCAGTCCATTTAGTGTTACTTGCGTATATATGATTTCAGGACTGACTGCTTTTTATTGTATAACCATATAGGGGCTCATCCCTTGGGAAGACTATCCTGTTCTTAGTATTCCTTCGTTACCTCTAGTTCTTTGTCAACATCTGAGGCCTTGCTCCAGGAGACTTTTCCCCCTTCCCATGTTAGCATGTCTCTTGGTGGTGTTCTTCTTCCGCTCTTGTTTAGGCAGCCATATTGTTGAGGTATCATGGGTAAAGCTTCCCTGTCATTTCTGGAAGTCACAAAGCTTCTCTCTTTTACAGTCTCCCTTCCACTCCCATGTGTTTCCTGAGACTTAGGTACAGCAGCCAGGTATCAGTTGGGGCTGGGCACCCCATGATCAGTTGTTCTCTGTATTTTTTTCCAGTTGTGATTATCTGCAATGGTCTCTGTTACACAGAGAAATTTATTTTGTGATGAGTGAGACCTATACTAATGTCTACATAAAAGATTATTATTTAGAATGCAGTTAGGACTCGTAATGGTTTAGTAAAGTGGCAGGGGTAGGTTCTTCTCTAAGTTCCATGACCTCACTAGCCCTGGATATTTGACTAGGTTTCTAGTACCAGACACAATCCCTCCTGTTGAGTGGGTGTTAAGAACAATTAGACAGTTATTGGTTACCTCACTGACATAGGTGCCTTTGGGATACTTTGCCATCCTGGTCATTGTAGTGGTTCATAGGAGCCATAGTTGGATAGGACTATTGGTTGCTTCCATCCCTTGGAGGTATTCATAGCACTTTCTGGTACTACAAAACCTACTCTTCAGGGAAGGAGCTCTCAAGTCAGATCCAGCTTGGATCCTGCATCTGAAGTGCATGGTGTATTCTGCAATAGAGGCTTATCTTCAACTACTGGGTGGCAACCAAAAGCAACAGCAATAGCCTATATTGTTTTGAGAGTTTCTTGGACTCCCTTGACGAATAATACTACATACACTAAGCATGTCAGTGGAAAAAGCCATAAGAAATCGTATTGCTTTTTATTCATTTCAAATTATACCTAATACATATAAGTTTGTATATATATGTACATATATAGTGGAGACAAAGTGATCCCACTTTCGCTAGTTTGTAGCCATAGATTAGTTTGTAGGCTTCCCAAATTACCACACAGAGGGTTATAGTAATTATAAATGCTTGTCCAGTAGCTCAGGCTTGTTACAAACTAGCTCTTACACTTAAATTAACCCATAATTCTTATCTGTATTTAGCCACATGGATTGGTATCTTTTCTCAGTACAGCATTGTCATCTTGCTTCCTCTGCATCTGCCTGGCAACACCTGACTCTACCCTTCCTCTTCCCAGCATTCTCAGTTTGGTCACCCTGTCTATACTTCCTGCCTGGCTACTGGCCAATCAGTGTTGACAAATCTTTACAGTGA
The DNA here is from genome assembly GCA_004026605.1 of Ondatra zibethicus. Lineage (NCBI taxonomy): Eukaryota > Metazoa > Chordata > Mammalia > Rodentia > Cricetidae > Ondatra > Ondatra zibethicus. The sequence goes on from PVIU01025075.1 coordinate 10,393, forward strand.
ACAAGAGGATTGTTACACAGCATTAGTTAACACAGTTTTAAAAAGAAGAGGTCTGCCTCCTAAAAATGAGCATGGGCAGTTTGGGGAAATGGCAGTGTGACACAGCAACAGTCCCCGAATGGGGAGTAGTTGGGGAAAGTTGGACTTTCTTTCTTGGCATTAAAACTTACCACACCAACTTTCCTCAAAAGACAGGTTTTTCACACTGGCTCACAACCAAGCATACCTTACCCAGATGCCATCTTTAATGATAGCTTCTACCATTGAGACTGAGTGGTCACGTGCCCCCTCCTCCCAGCAGGGAGACTGGGATCTGTGGTCTCCTAGGAGCCCAGGAGAAAGAGGACAGCTATCTGGTTTCAAGAGAGCTGGGAACATCCCCCAGACAGCCTTGTTTCACGACTGGAACTATGGGGATGTACTGAAAAACACACACAGAGCCACTTCGACTTCGTTATTGTTTTCTTATTTCATAGTGCTGGGAATTGAGTCCTTATCCTTGTACACGCTAACAAGCACTTCACCACCCCCGCCTGTCGAGGGTATTGAAACCAGCAGATTTAGGGGCTTATAGATGGGAAATTAAAAAGACAGAGGGTAGTGCTGACAGTTTCCTAAACTGTCCCTGTGTCTGAAGAGATTTCTAAAATGTGACCGAGCAAGGCTTGGAATGGTTTGCCTGTTGCCTGAACAGTGACCTATTAAGACACCAGATGTGTATAAACTGGCTTCCACATCCACTAGAGTCATAGACCTTATGACTTTCAGGGGATCACAGTCTGATTTCAAAGAGGGTATCATCTAATTAATGTGAATTAGCACTAACAGGCACGGTACTGTTACAGCTACATGAAAGGCCTTTACAGTAAAGAAAAGTCATGAAGTGACATGCTAATTTAGTGTGTGGGCCCCGGAAGAACCATTACCTACTCAAAACAGAGCTGGAGCAGGAGGAGCTGGTTGCTAATGGGTTTAGCGCGGGAGGAGAAGGCTACACTGCAGTTCTTGGCTCTGGGGTAGGGTCAGCGAGATCAGTAGCCCAGCATTGACCTCTGTGTTTGGAGCCTCTGTGTTGACTCACCAGACTTTTACAGTTCCATGAGCCAAATAACAGAAAGGCAGACAGAGCTCTCTGTGCTGAACCTTAAGCCCTCTGAGTCCTTGTTCCTTATGACCATAAAGAGCATGGGATCCCACGTGGAGACTACCGTATTCATCCAGATTAAATTAGAATGGCCACCAGAAAACCCACTGGGAAGACAGGGACTTGTGCCTGGTGGCGCACCTGGGTGCTATTATATATTCTTTTAGACTGACTTTTGATAAAAACTCTATGCCTAATAGAAAGAAGATTTTGGTCACCTTTATCAAACAGCAAGGTTATCCAACCCCATTTGAGTCCAATGGGATTTTGAACCCTGATCTGCTGATTCTGTGATGTGTCCCTCTTATAATCAAACCAACACAACTCTTCCATATTAAGGAATACCTAATAATGATAAAAAATTATGAAGATAAACTTTTAATCAACTTTAACTTTTAAATCCCATCACCCAAAGATAATCACTATATTTTGGTAAGTATATATAAAAATATATATACACACATATACATATATGGTTTCAGATACAAATTAACCTTCGTATCAGGGACTTACTTCTTTACAAAAACTTACTGTAATATATGAATTATATTCTAAGACCTACAACTATTTATTTAGGCACTTTTCTATTTTTGTTCATTTAGTTGCTTCCAGATTTTGAACATCCTTGCACATAAATCTTTGTCCTTATCTTTGATTACTTCCTTAGGATAAAGGCCTAGAAATGGAATCACTAGGTCAAAGGTTACAATCACTCTTCAGGCTCCTGATGACTTTAGGTCACACTATATCCCCAGGAAATTTGTGCAGTTTATTCCCACCAACCAGGAAAGAGGGCCTGCCTCCCCAAAGTCATCCTAGCCTTGGGCATTGCTCTTTACTTACCAAACAGAAATAGGGTGTGCCTTGGCCTTTATAGCTTTATGCTCTGCTCTGCTTAATACCTGGTCACCCCCAATACATTTACAACAAAGCTTATTGCGGCTGCCCTCACATAAAGGCTAATGAGAGAAGACACGGCCACTTAAGACTTGACCCACAGGAGCACGTACTGACATTGTTCCTCATAAACAGGACTGCTCTGGTGTGAGTTTTCTTAGATTTGTATGTCCTCAGCATCTTTTGGGAAGTTGTATTTGGTCTCCACGGTCGGTATGCTGGGTCTCTTTCCCATAATTGTCCAACAGTGAATGGACCCCCAAGCGTGAAAACTGCACTTCATGGGCCCACTGGAGTTGTTCTGTTGACAGAAAACTGATTGACTGAATCTAAATCACCATGACTTGTGTGATTCTGCCTACTCAAGATGAATAGGGAGAAGTCACCAGAAGGAAATTGGCCTCTGAAGTGTGAGAGCATTGGATTATTGCCGTCAGGGCCAATGCCTGTCAGGAACACAGCATCTCTGTCGGACTTCGGTTTGCTCTGCAGTTTCTCTGGGCATGCATGTGCCACTTAATTTTTTTTCTAATTTAGCTATCCACAACTGCCAAGGGTATACTATTTATATTTATAATTCTTCGATTGTTCTGCAACAGTACCAAATTTTCTCCAACTTTAATTTCTTAAATGGTTAACAATGGCGAAATGAATCAGAACGTTGAATAAATATGAGTGCCTACACCTGTCAAAGACCCCAGGTTGACTGAAGTAGTGCACAGAACCAACAGAGCGCCACCTTTGTGGAACTTACAGTATAGTGTGGATCAGTGAGCAAATAGGTGGTCTCACACAGGTTGATAATAGCTTTGGAGAATGGGGTGAGGTGGGCTAAAGAGAGTACAGCGTGGTTTGCAGATGTGCTGTTTGTATGGCAAGGCTCTTTGAAGGAAATTCTCAACAGACCTGAATAGAGCATAGCAGTGTGCCTTGGACATTGGATAGGACCCACCAGCCATACGATACCACAGCCAAGGCCCTGATGTTGTGGCCTGCTGAGTCTCTTTCCAGCTCACAGCTAGGAGAGCCAGAAGGAGCAAGGAAAGCTGATTAAGTGGCAGAACCAAGGACAGGGGTTAGGGGACGGGAGGTGGACCTCGATGACTCCCATAGGGACTTTGAACTTTCTCCGTGTGCGGAAAGAGGGTCATGGGGGAACTGAGCAGAGAAGTGGCATTATTTGAGGGTGATCTGGGTTGGCAGAGGCATGTTGTCTACCGGCATGGAGGAAAGGAGTGCTGGCACAGGGGCGGCATTCAGGAGAGGAGAGGAAGGCCAGGCAGCCAGCTCAGATGAGGCCAGAGGACTGAAGACAGAGTAAGTAATGCAGGCGAGCAGGAGGCTGGTGGGGCCAGAGAAATGCAGGAGGAGGAAGAATCTGTGCGGTCATGAACACTGTGGGTGAGGTTGTCTCAGGACTGGTGCAACTCAAGAGCTCCCTTGTAACAGTGAAGTCGTGAACTGGTGGGGCCACAGGAGGCGTCAGAGGGCATCTGGCTCTACCCTTCAGTTTACAGATGAGTGATCCTCCCCCCTGCACAGTCCTGCTTGTAGAGCAGTTCTGAGTACTGTCTCCTCACTCCTAATCTCATGCCCTTTGTGTTACAGCAAGTAGTTCCATATTTTCCCCCAAAATTGATTTTAAAATAACTTATTGTTTCTACCATCAGATATTTTCAAGCCTCATATTTGGTGAAATCCAAATGGCTCTAATTTAAAAGATACAAGTAACGACATTTTAAAAAAGATTTTATTTAGGGACCAGGCATAGTAGTACATGCTTGTAATCTCAGTGCTTGGGAGGGAGAGGCAGGAGGATATTAAGTTCAAAGCCAGCCTGGAGTACATATTAAGCATTTGTCTCAAAACGTTTTTGTTTTTTTACTTTTATTCATATGCAAACCTGCATGGCACTTGCTGTTCTTCATGACGAACTGACACAGAATAGATCACATCAGCATCACTGGGAGTTAGGCCACTCCCACGGCATGTTTCTGTTTAACTTGTTTCTCTTCATCCTCTCTCTGCTTTTCGTGTGATTGAAATGTTTTCCATGTTTATTTCTTGTGGGTGTCATGTGGTCCATGTGGTGCCCTTACACAACCATTCCCAGCACTCGATGAGTTTTCCCTTATTTTTAGGAAGCTGAAAATAGTCCATTGTATTATAATTAGCCAGTGGTGCCCACCCAAATATGATTATTATGGCAAGGATTGTTGCTTCTTCTCTCTTCTAGGGGAGAGGATGTGGGTGGGAGGAAAAGGCTGGGTAATATTTTGAGCATTTTTTAATGCCGTCAAATACTTAAGAAGCCTTAGGAAATATTTGTGTTTTCAGGTCCTCTAGGAGACTTTTGAAAAATACTTACACAGCTAGTTTCAGACTGAACATTCTGGACTCTGGGAAGCTGAATCTCTTTCACTTTTATCCTAATTGGAGCCACTTACATTGATAGGCCTGGCCTTAATTTGTCTAGTACAAAGAAAATGAGAAACCTGTTCATGACAGTGAGTTGTAGAGTGGATCAGTGGGAATTTTACTTCCAAAATTCTGCACAAGTATTTAGAAGATTTTTAAGAAAAAATTATAACAATTTTGTCCAGTTTTTCTGAGTCTCACTAAGCCCTGAAAAGAACATTCTAGCACATAAAAAAATACCATTTGCTCAAGTACTTTTGCCTCTGTGTGATCCAGGAGTGGTGACCTAAACGATGTCTGTGACAGTGGATTACTTCTACTGTAATGCTACAAACATGTAACGTTGGCCGGTTCCGCCTGAAGGTTAAGGACGATTTCTGTTTGAATAGGGTTGTTCAAAACCGAGGCCAAGGGCGACATTATCAGAGCTACTTCCAGCATGCATCCTTTCAAAGAGATGTTCTCATCGTCCCCGGAGCTTCAGTTTAGCTTGTAAGGACTTTTCTTGTCTGTTGTTGTTTAATATTTTGTCTTTCAATTTCCCCACCAGGTGAGCACTGAGAAAGCAGTTATTTTTAGCTTTAGAAACCTCTGTAAGAAACAGCCTCTGCATTCAGACCGTACTTTATAAGAAAGATTTATTTTGGAACTTTGGTCAAAAAACATCTGTACTCTGTGTTGGACAAACATCTGTCTTCCTGCAAGAAGTGCTGACCTTCTGGTGCTAGATTAGCTGCATTTGCTCCTTAGAGCCCCTCACAGATTGGTTCACACTCATTTGTTAATCCATAGTGCCTCTTGGTGGCCCACATAGGTTACTACAGAAAGAAAATGAAGTGTCCTTGCCTCCCCAAGCTTAGTAAGTTCTTAGAGGCAGAGGCGGGTTTTAATACAGGCACAGCTCAAGGATGTATTCTGGACAAGCTATCGGGAGCACCAGAACTGGGCCACTAGAACGTGGCCATGCTGGAGGCCTGCACTGAGCTGCTGCACTAATGGCGATGGGAGGCGCATACAGACCAGTTTTCTGTCTTTTCTGAACTGCCTGTGATTGAAAGCATACACTTGAGAGAGTGGGATATTCCTGACAAGTCTGTACCAACTCCCCTGTTGCTTCTTCCATACATGGGGATAAAATTATAGCTGGGATTTTGGTCATTCACACTCTTTCATCCCTTACTTCCAATTTCTTCACAGGAGAGCTGTTGTCTTCCTCACCTCTGTATCCCAGACATGCAGTCCAAAGCGTAGCTCACTGCTGGATGACTGGGAAATGCCTAAGGACCAATTACGATGCATTCGAGACATAGAATCCGTAATTGTGGCATGCCCCTAGCCTGACAGGCATATTCTTAGTTTTTATTACTGTGTTTCTCTGTATTTACTCTTGTTAAATTGCCTTAAATATAGTGACCTTTGCTTAATGAGAAACTGAGGTAGAAAATAGCAGCCCTGTAACAAAGCTAGGCATTTGAGCGTCATCCCTCCACCTCTCCCTTATGACTTTATAGCTTTTAGTTATCTGCTAAATCATTATCTTGCAATGTCAATTTTTTATTCAAAACATTTACCAGCTGTACTTCATCAATAACATTTTCTAGTGAATGCTAGCTTAGAGTAAATGTAGTCCTCTATTTCCTAACAGCAGGGAATGCTGAATTATGCTGGCTTTCACAGATTAGGGATCCCTAACTATGTCTATATCAGAATGTGCTATGCAGGCTTTTTTTTAAAGTGTATTTGACTATGTTTGAGAATTGAACTGTATCCCACTAAACTCATAGATTTGTTTAACAGCTGTTTATTGATATCCTACCATGTGCATTGTGTGGGGTATGAATGTAGATAAGGGTGCCTTCCCCCAACCTTATGAGGAGCCCCAGGCATCCTGATACAGTGTGCCTGCCCTGGGCTGTCATGAATCATGCATGCCCAGCTGGCTAAGGCAGCACCGTGGCATGTATGCAATTGAGGTGCACACTAATGCCGCATGCATTGAATCTGGGGCCTTCTCAGGGCAAGTGAGTCACCTCTGTGTACTGTGTAGTCCGTCTGGGAATAGTGAGAATAGCCACACAAATAGCACTGCATTCCACTTGTAGAATGTGCACTTGGGCAAGGCAAGGAAGGAACGTGTGGATTGTAGGTGTGGTGGGTGAAAAACAGACTCCGCCTGTAAACCCTCCAATTCCTGCCTCCAGAATGTCTGCTGATGCTGACCTTACAAAGATTAGAAGCTCTGGGTACCAGGTCTCAATGCAAGGCAGTCTTCATGTCTGGAACATCACAGCCACTGCTGTCAGACCTGCCCTCCTTCCATCCTGCAGGAAGCCTGTTCTTTCCCAGGAGCCTGCACATCCTCCTCACAGTGCCTACCACACTGCTGCATGACACAGGCCGTCCTCATCTCCTTTATATATAGGAAGAGTGGCGTGTCTGTTTTTCATTGGCACTTAGCCCTTTTTTGGTATTTCAGGGCTTAATAAAGATGCACTGATCAAATCAGATAATTAATTCCTAATGGCTCTCTGGTGTCACATCTCTATGTAACCTCAGAACCCTAGATATTTGTGAGTTTGCCCTTTTTATTTGTTGTTAAATGAGAGGAATGCAAAAGCCCTTCCTATATAGAATTCAAGCAATCATGTCTTTTCTACAGTAGTAAAAATGGGAGGGTTTGGACGACCATAAGAAATATATTTCTTGAGAGACCTTGGAATACTTGGCCCTAAATGGTATGTCTTTATCAAATATACCTTCCCTCAGGGTTCAGGAAACTCTGTGGAAGAGGAGGTGGAAAAGTATAAGAGCCGCATGGGGCGGGGGAATGAAAGGCACCAAGTAAACAAGACCCTCTAAGTCAACGCTATCAGAGTTCATGTGAACTCACAGAGACTGAGGCAGCATGTACAGGGCCTGCACGGGTCTGCACCAGGTCCTCTGCATATCTATTACGTCTTCCAGGTTAGCGTTTTAATGGAAATCCTGAGTATGCAAATGAATGGGTCTCTGAGTTTTGTGCCTTCTCTTGCGCTCTTTTCCTTCTGTTTGTCCAGTTCTGATGTGTTAGTTTTTATTTTATCTCATTATAAAAAACAAGCATATTCTTTTTATTATTGCTACATTTATTTACTTTAAATGTGTGTGTATATGTGTGTAGGTACATACATGCATGTTTGGAGGTCAGTGGACAACTTTGTGGAGTTAGTTCCCTCCTTCTTTCTTGTGGGTTGCAGAGATCCAACTCAGGTCATCAGGCTTGGTGGCAAAGTGCCTTTGCCTGCTAAGCCATTTTGCTGCCCCAAAGAAATATATCCTTGAAAATAAAAAGAAGGCATATAATCTAGGGTCTGTTCTCAAACCTATGCCCTCATCAGCACATCAAGGGCAGGTTTAAGATGGTAGACATTTACTGTGGCAAATGTTGCTCTTGGGAGCTCCAACTTAAATATTAAAAAAGTATTGCATTACCGCCAAGAAACCACATAATAGTAATGAGACTTCTGTAGAGTTCTTGTGAGTGGTCTAGGAGAAAAAGTGCTGGCTGTCTCCCAAATAACTTTCTGCACACAAGAGCAAAGTGACTTCTGTTGTCTGTATGAAAGAATGAAAATCATAAAAAGCAACTAAAAAGATCCAAATAGTCGAAAAAGAAATGTCCTCCCTAACACTGGACTCTTCAGAAAGGAAGGGGTGACTGTCTAAAGGGCGCAAGTGGCATTCTCTGTTGGAAAGGGGTTATTACAGTACGTATTTACACAAAAAGGTCCCATGACTCTATAGTAAAATGCGTGTCTGTGGGGAAATTAAGGCCATGAATGTAACGTAGCTTTATTTTGGCCAATACTGTATAAATGTCAAAGACCAGTAATTTGATGCAGCAGTACTGTTTGAAGGATTAGTGAAAAAGGATTTTCTTTCCTTGTGTGTGAGGTGGCTCTTTTTTGAACAAGGATGTGTTCTGGGTTTGTTGGTGGGATTGGTGAGGGACTCTGTTCTGTGTGAGTGTGGCACAGTTAGTCCAGTGGGGCCATTCCTATCATAAATAAGACTCCTCCCTTCATTTCACTTTTGCAGTGTGTGCTCCTCAGAGTCCGGAATTTCCAGTGTGCCTTTGAGCACACGAGCATGGTTTGCATTAGCTTTCACTCTCCTTAAAAAAATAATAAAGTGGCTAGAAAAGAGAATCTCAGCAAATTAATAAGATGTTCTTTAGCTCCATAAATGCAGATGCAGTTTTGCTCAGTTAGCTAGAGTAGACGATGGAGCCATGCTGGAAAGGCACGAAGTTACCCCTTTTGAAAGATGAAAGGCCCTGGAGTGGAGAGAGATGGGTTTTACCCTATGTGTACCAAGCAATGAAAGAGAAAGAACTTTCTGCTCAAATCTTAGTTTCAAGGCAACTCTGTCAAAAAGCTCACACATGCCCTCCTGACCAAATGAAAAGTCCAGGATGCTTCTGGGACTGTGGAGAACATCACAGGGGCAGCCTGCCTGCCAGTCCACACACACTGATAACAGCCTTTCCCAATCGCACCCGTGCCCACACTGCTGCAGTCCGTACGGGCCTGGATGTGGAGTTTCCCCTGAAGGATTGGAGCTCTTGCTGTGGAGTGACTCAGATAGCTGGGCTGACTTCTTGTCAGTGTCAAAACCATATCCAGTCCTGAAAGCTGCTTATGATGCCCTGACTTCTGCCAGGGCCTTTTAATTATCCTTTGTTGCTGTTGTTTGGTTTCAGGTTTTTGTTTGGGTTTTGTGGGGTCTGGGTTACTATATTTCTGGGTATGAAAAGATGGACTTTACTCAGATTACTCAAAGTCACTTTTTCTCTACAGATAATATGCAGATTATTTCCAAAACCATTCTTTCTATATCTCAAATCAGCATCCATTTCAGGCTCTAATTCATAGCATATAATACACTTATTTATACTTCTAGAGAGAGAAAAAATAAGCTTGAAAGCATCAAAGGATGAAGTTTCAGTGTGGGCCAAACTTAGAGAGCCGAGAAAGAAGCTCGAAGTCACAAGGAGGTGTCTTCCAGCACAGCCTTGACCTCTTAGATGGGTGTCCTCACTGCAGTGTGGAAGGACAGCTGGTTTCCATTCGAAGCCAGGACAGAGGTAGTTAAGGTGCCAACACATCGAGGTGCAGACTGCTTCCCGAAATGTGCACACCACACAACAACAGCCTGAAAACAAGCTTCCAGCTCACGTAGCTGCAGAACAGGAAATTGGTTTTGGCTTGTTTTTGTTGCAAACAGAGCAACTATTGCATATTAAAAATCCCCTGCCATTTAATATTTGCTTGGTAATGTGCTGGACCCTGATCAAGTCCTTCTTCTCGCTAAATCATGTCAGCTCTGGCACTGTTTGGATTGGAAGCATGCATTGTAACATTGAAAATCTCTCAGGACGTAAGCCTCTGCAGCTGTGGAAGGCTGGAGCGATTCGCTTCTACAGGGAATGGAACCTGAGTGACTTCTTTGGGGGGAAAGCAAAGATGGAGTGAAATTCATAAGGTGCGCAGAGATTTCAGATGGAGGTTTTATTGTAAACGCAGCCGGGTAACAATATCCTCATTGAAACAGATACAGAATAGTAACAATTGCTCCATGAATTGGCAGACAGCATCCTGCTGTCTTTTTGCCTGTTTTTCTAGGGAGAAAATCAAGTCCAAATGTAAAGTATGAAATCAGCCATCTCTAGCACTGCAAGTGTTTGAACTGAGTGTTTTCTCAAGATGAGCTATAGAAATCTTTATTTCTTGAGTGCATTATACAGCGTTTCTCATTAATGTCTTATGACATTAATTATTCTTGGAACAAAAGAGGTGAAAAAGTTGTGAATTTTCATTTTTCTAAGGATGCAGCTGACTAGACTCCCCCCTGCTGTTTTGTGCTGGAGTAGTGTCTGCGAGTATAAAAACATGTGTGGGAAGGGCTGGATCCCAGGTTGTGGAAAGCAAGTGCTGGGAGCTAAAGCCTTGTTTGGGAGCCAAGCTTGTGTCTGCAATAGTTTGTCTTTGTGTTGTCTCTTTGTTCTCTTGTCCATTCCTCCAATCAGTCAATAGTCTGGTAAAACATGTTTATTGAGCATCTACTGAGCCCAGCACACTGTGCCGGGTACTGGGGGGTCTGGTTTAAAGGCAGCTTGCCCACAAGGACAGGGGCTCCAGCCAAGAATGTTCCATCCTCATTGCTATGGTGGAAGGAGCAGCTGCAATCCCCGTCAGCCTTGACACTCAGCAGAAGTCAGAGTCTGCGTCTCCAAGCACGAACCTATTTGCACCGAACTGTTCTTTCCACTGTCAGCATCTTTGCTGTTGTGCAGAAGCCATCGTCTGCCTGAGAGGTAATCTTCTAATTGGATATAAATCTCTGTGACATCTTAGAATGTGGTGCTAGGCCCCAGACCAGTATATGGAGAATGATTTTTAAGTAACCTAAAGAAAGAAACTATAAATTTGAAGTAAGTCTAAAGATAACTGTCAGATATAAACACCAGAAATGTGGCAAATATATTCTCCTGGAGGTCAGAACATGATAATAATTGGGGAAGAAACCTCTAAAATATCAACTTGGCCAAGCAAGAAGTCCTAATCTCAGTGCAGGCTGTGGACACCATGGGAGATATGAAGCCAGAGCAGATCGTCTCCAGCCTAAACCAGCGGAGGAAATGAACCTCAGCCCTGGACTTAAGATGATATGCTCCCAGCTCTCAACACAGCCCCCAAACACAGTGAGCAGCGAGGTCCTGCATGCCAGAAGCTGGGAAAGGTACAGGGCACGAACACAGCTGTCTGGTGTCCACCTGGAGTGCGCATGCTGTTCCTGGCCTCATTCTTCAAGAAAGGTGGCTTGGAATTGTTATATGTTAGATCTGAAGTGTCCCCCAGATGCTCATTTGTTGGAACATATGATCCCCAGATGGTGATGCTATTTGGGGTGCCTTTTTCAGCGAAGGTGTCAGAAGTGGGTCACTGGGGGCCTTTGAGTGTTTGTAGTCTGACTGTTTTCAGTCCTATCTTTTCCTTCCTGATATAAGAAGCTCTACCACATTTTCCCACCACCATGGAGCTGAGCTGCCATGCCTTCTCCACGATGAAGTCCCTCTAAACCAGAGGCAAAATAAATTCATTACATTGCTTCTGTCCGTATTTTCACACAATGACCAGAAAAGTCACTAGCAAAGTTCAGAAGTGAAGTCAGATCCTGTGTTAGGAAACAACATATTGGTTGAGACCCTTCAGTTGTAGAAATGGAGGGTGAGGCAATGTATATCTATTGAAAAGATTATAGGTGAGGTCAGCATTAAATTTCAATGTTATAGACCCAGGAAAAGCCATAATCAGGTCTGAAGCCTTGAGGAAGGCATCGCAGTTCTTTGGACCCCACTGTCCAACATTGTCCCTATCTTACAAGGTGCTTACTGCAGAAAGGTGTTTCCCACCATGTGAGTGTGAAAATCTCTGTGTAGCATGTTCACTCGCTGTTCACATTTAACAGCAAAAACTCTCTAAATGCCATTTTTAAGGACAATTCATTAAATTGTGCAACCAGGGTTTCCCTGGGTTGTCCAGCCATGGAATCCTTTGTTCATTTAGTTCCTTTGAGGATTTTGAACATTTCTCAGGGCCTCGATCTTTTTAAGGTCCCTGGAGAAAGTTAATCCAAGACTGAGAAAATACTGCCTGACAGCTATGAAATGTCACTTCTAGAGCTGCTGCTGAGAGAAAATGATAGTTTCCAAGGAGTAGCACTGCCAGCCATTTATGGCTGGTGACTGTAAGTGGGAGGGCAGGGTGTCAGTGCGAGGGAACAAGCTGAGGCCCACACAGCAGTTCTGTGTGTATATTATTCCGTCAGGATCACTTTTCTCCACCAACAGAGAAGTACACAGGGAAAACTTGTTTAACTTTCGATAACATCAGTAGACTGTTCTGCAAGAGTATTCTAGATAGAGCTGAAAAATATTCTCTTGGACTTTGAAGACAGTTGTATTCCATTGAGTTCATGCCCATTACAGTAATATCAGCTGTTTTCTATATCTTGTCCCCCCCCCAAAAAAAAAAAACTTTGCTAGGCATTCGAATTGAGCATTTTTGTAGACTTGTTTTACTCTCCACATCTAGACACCTTTCACTGTTTGGAAAAACATGTTTTATGTAAGCATCCATTAACTGTCTTCTCCATCCTTCCCTGCCTTGCGCACCTCCCCCAGGGGTTTACAGAGCTACAGTGTCCTTCCATCACTCTACAGTGTCTTCAGCTTTGTACAGTGTTGTTGTTAGAGTTTAGAGAGGGCAAGTGGCTAGCCTAGCAACAGTCTCATGATCTAACACATTTTCATTTGTTCTTTTTGTTGTCGCTTCTTCCCTTGCTCCATGTCCCTTCTTATACTCCCCCATTGTGCTGTTGTAGAGAAAAGTAAGGGGACAGGGAAAAGGCTGGCATCCTGTGTGGGCTGCACACATGCTGTCCCTGGCCCTGTGGCTTCTGCTTGGGATTCCAAGTAATCCTTACTTGGAGGTACCAGCCATAGATTGTAGTAAGGAACAAGGCCACTATTTCACTAACTCCTTTGTAACCTGGATACTGTCCATTCAGGCAGAAGCCTAGTCTGTGGCTAGCCATGGAGTACTAGACCTCCACCTGTTAGTTTCCATCTACCCTGGCCGTAAGCAGGAGCACCGCCCCCTCCATTAAACTCTCTTCAAATTGGTGCACCCTCTGTTTCCTGCCCAGACTTTGACATTCACTCCCATTCTCATAGCTTTCTCTGTTCTTCCGCTGCTTGGCCAATAGTATCATCCAATAGAGGGTGAATCAAGTTCACCTTAAGGAAGTCTATGTTCTACATGAATCTGTTCTGGAGATTGCCCAGATCCTACCCTCTTACCCTCTTATCTGGGCTCAAAAATGCCCTTGTGACTTAAGTGCACTGAGATCAATGTTCTGTACTCAGAGTGGTTTCTTAAGACAAGCTTGCCAGGGTCAGCCTGACTAATGGCAAGCCACTGTCTCTTATCAGACTTTTGTGGAAGGCCTCCCATTACTGACAAACAAGTTGTAGACTTGAGGATTGGAACTCATCATTTCCACTGTGCAGTTACAGATTCTGACAATAGGGACATTATATGGATTGGCCTGGGATACAACTGCAGGAAGCATAAGAGCAAGGGTTTGATCCTAGACAGTCTAGTTGCAAAAGCTATATTCTCAGCACAGTACCAAGTCACCAGTCACTATGTTTTAAAGTTTTCAAGTTACCATTTCAACTTATCATTAAGAATTCTTATTTTATTTAAAACTTCTCATTTTCTGCAAATCAAAACAACTCTGAGATTCCATCTTACACCTGTAAGAATGGCCAAGATCAAAAACACTGATGACAACTTATGCTGGAGAGGCTGTGGAGAAAAGGGAACACTTCTGCATTGCTGGTGGGAATGCAAGCTGGTACAACCCCTATGGATGTCAGTGTGGCGATTTCTCAGAAAATTAGGAAACAACCTTCCTCA
>PVIU01025076.1:0-24359 GCA_004026605.1 Ondatra zibethicus
TTTCCCAGAAATGTCATTAGCTACAGCCACGCAGTCTCACTAACTTCACCGCTGAAAATGAGCTGCACAAGGACAACAATGGCCATGCCAAGGTCAACAGGAGAACTCACCAGCCACCCTCACTAAACAAAAATTATAGGCAACTTACGATGTCTGAGAGTGGGTAAAACAGTCTTTCCAGGGAAGAACACACTGATTGGTTACTGGCATTCCTTCTTGATGGCTAAACTTCCACTATGGAGTTCCTCGGAACCTCATGAACACAAATCATCTTTTCAGATGCGACTTTAAAGCTCTTGGACAACAATGTGAAAGCAGACGGAATGGTGGATGCATTTAACACTCTCCAATCTCTCCAAAATCCACACGGGCTCTCAAGAATCAGTCACTCACTCAGGGTCAGATTTTTGTGGACTCTGCACAGGGAGAGACATGTGTTTTTGACTCCCGATACCATGAGGTTCACATTTGGTAAAATTTCTTATTCTTTAAGCAAAAAAAAAAAAAAGCCTTAGAATTCCATGACCAAGGCAACTTACAGATGAAACAGTTCACTGAGACTTAAGGTTTCCGAGGGTAACGTCCACGGTTGTCATGGTGGGGATCATGGCAGCAGCAGGCAGACACAGTTGTGGAACAGTAGTCAAGAGCTACATCCTGATCCACAGGCATGAGGAAGAAGGAGGAGAGAGAGAAGAAAGAAGATGATAGATAGATAGATAGATAGATAGATAGATAGATAGATAGATAGATAGATAGATAGATAGATAGATGATAGAGATAGAAAGAAAGAAAGAAAGAAAGAAAGAAAGAAAGAAAGAAAGAAAGAAAGAAAGAAAGAAAGAAAGAAAGGAAGGAAGGAAGGAAGGAAGGAAGGAAGGAAGAAAGGCAGACACACAGACCGACAGACAGATAGACAGACAGTAACAGTTAAGATGCAAATGTTAATTGGGAATAATGCTGGTTTTTAAACCAACCTTCAAACCCACCCCCAGTGACACCTCCTCCAACAAGTCCACACCTCCAAATCCTTCCCAATGTTTCACCTGTGGCAACCAAGCTTTCAAATAAATGAGCCTATGGGGCCCTTCTCATTCAAATGTTCACATTCCTCTACCACACGGACTTGTAACCACCTCATAATGCAAAATACATTCAGTCCAGTTTCAGAAGTTCCCATACTCCGCCACAGTCTCAACACTGTTCGAAAGTCCAAGACTTGAGACAATCTCTGAAATGTAACCCCTGTAAAACCAAAAACAAAATTACATACTTCCACATACACAGAACATACACTATCATTACAAAAGGGAGGAAAAGGAGCATTTTGTGTGATATTTTGCTTTTGTTCTGACAAATAAAGCTTGTGATTAGAGTGGAGGAGAGCCTAGTTCCTGAGCTTGTTATAGTTAAAGTGTGGCTCTTACAAACATGTCCGTATTCTGTGCATTTTTGTCGTTGCAGAAGGAGGGAGAGCTTGTCACTGAAATTGTAATAGTTCAAGTGTGACTCTACTACCAAAAAGAATATGGAAGAATCAGGAAGACGGAGCAGCCCAGTTGTTTCTCATCGTCTTAAAATTTGAGTTGCTCACAATGCTGTCAGTGCCTTCATTTGGTTGTGCAGTGATAGCATGCAAAGTATATGTGATTATATCTGTTACAAATTTGGAAAATGCATGCAAGCATTCATTTATCATTTCCTAGTGCACTGTTCATAAGCTTTTCAACAATGTTTTTATTTATTCTTTAATAATTTCATACATGTCTACTACCAGGTGGTGGTGGCACACATCTTTTAATTCCAGCCCTCAGGAGGCAGAGACAGGTGGATCTCTGTGAGTTCAAGACCAGCATGGTCTACAGAGGGATGTCCAAGACAGCCATGGCTACACAGAGAAACCTTTACTAGAAAAACAAAATAATGATAGTATAATAACTTTTCTCATACATGTCTACTATGTATCTTGATATCACCCCAAACTCCTCCTTCCTTTTTTCAATAAAAAGATTCTCAGAACAAAATACAGATAAGTACACATGTAAAATGCCAGAAGGTAAAAGATTTTCTTATATTCCCAATAATGAAGAAGAAAAAGCCATCCATTCCACTGACCACTAGCAAGGCCTGTGTCCTAGCACTGAGTAGACTCAGACAGGAGGATCAGGATTTATAGGCCACCCTGTTCAGCATGAAAGTTTTAGACTAGCCTGTGCTACTGAGTGAGAACCCTCTCTTATAAAGTAAGTTAATAAATAAAAGTAAGAAGAAAACAGAATAATGAGCCATAATAATAATATAATAAAACTTCTCACAGTCAAATATTTCTGCAAATCCAAAGTAAAATAATTCCTGAGGAAAAAATACTATAGTTCCCAGGAAGTTTTATATGTAGTCAGACAAGGATTTAACCGAGAAGTTGTACGTCTGCACACATAAATGTCTTAACATTTCCCTTTTGAAAACTAGGTCCTGTGCTGTCTGTTACTTATCTGGGTCATTACAGAGATTGAAAGGACAGTTGATTCTCATTATTCATTGTACTTACATTCTGTAAAGGTAGCACACGCAACAACATACAGACATAAGCGTAAGCCATTGCTACTGGAGTCCTGTGAGCTGCAGTCAGGACATAGCTGGTTTGTGCGTGATTCTGTTTCAAGACACCTTCTCTAATACATGCTGTTGATTTATTCACACTGGACTCCTGCCCACAGCTCTCTAACTCATGCTGAAAGAAGTTTCTCCAATGTCCGTTTTCCTAGAATGCATTTCTCATCCTTTCTTCCTCTGAGAATAGTTGAAAGCACAATAGCAGGGACAATGTGAACATCAGAATCTCTAGTGATGGCACAGTTATGTGAAATGCACACTTCTTCAGAGGACAGTGACCTCTCGCCTCAGCAGCGAGCACCCGCTGGCAGGTAGCTCACTCATTTCTTCACCACCGCACACACATGAGCCTTCTGAAAGACAGATTTGTGGATACTGATTTTACAGTCATCGATTATAACAAGTAGGTAAATTAGCATATTCAGAATTCATAGATATTGAGGGTCAACTGTCAGTACTTTTACAAGTTTAATTTTCTTCTACAAAAGAACTGTATGCTGTTAATGATAATGGTATTAAATTCAGTTTTATTTAACACCTAGGTTATGTTCAAATACAAATCTAAAGCAAGAATCTTTCTGGAGGAAAGCCTTTTATTTGGAGTCCTTGGGGAGCATGGGTGAGGAGTCACGGAGCATTATGGGATCAGGGTAAGTTCTCACTGGGGGCTGGGGAAGCTCTCCCCTCTAGGAAGCCTGTCAGATTCATGAGAAATAACCTTTATTTAATCAGAAGCTCCTGAGGCTTTGATGTCTGGGTGGATCTGGGCAGCCTGATCCGGGACCTTATCTTCCCTCTGGGATTTTTGTTTACCTGGGATGGGGGTGGGTGTTGAACTTGGCTTTTCATGTCTATTCTAGAAGCAACTACTTTTGTATTATATATTAAGGTCACTCAGAATTTCCTTAGGAGCTGGACATGGTGGCACATGCCTGTAATCGCAGCAGTTGGGAAACAGAGGCCTTCACAAACTCCATAAATAGATTCCCCACACAAACAGCAACATCAAAAAGGGTTCCCTTAGTCCTTTAGAAGACTTTTTTAGTATTTAAATTTCTACATATAATCTGTGGGAGCACATATGTACAATTGTGCTATATGTGTGTGTGTGTGTTTGTGTAGGTTGCAGTATGTGTGTACATCTTTAATATATAAATTTGGCACCCACACATGCATGCTGTCACAAACACTGCTGAGAATGGCTTCAGCAAAGCAATTAAAGCTTAAACAGTTGGGATAACATTGACCCCTTTCCTTTCACCTAAGGGAAATGGAGCCACAGAGACCAAGTACCCTGGGCTGTGCTCCTGGTGCCTCAGGCTGGTGACAGCCACCTTGATGACCACCATGGGGTAGAGTTACAGGGTGTCTTTTCTACAAATGTGGGTGATGAGTTTTGCTACGTCTATCACCCAGTTGATGGAAAATTGCAAAGCCCCCTTAATCATCTTCTCCCCAGCACTGCACTGCCCCAGAGAAAAGAGTACAGAGTAATGCTGCATGAAGTCAGCTGGACAGCTGACATCAGCCAGTGGGTGTGGGTAGGGGTGTAGTGAACGTAAGGATGGCATGGAAGTTAACTGAGGGAAACATCCATCCGCAGAGGGCTTGATAGGGAATTGCTGTCTGTTTTCCTGTCAGATTGATGATGGGGGACCTGGTCAGTGCTAACATGGAGAACGCTCTTGCGTCTTTCGGGGGCTTCTTCTGCACCAGGTCTTTCGTGGTTGACCATCAGGTGGTTCTTCTAGAGATGAAGCACAGTCACATATAATTGTCCCCGCTGTCACTGCAGTATGATGCTTCCAGTATAAGGGTTTTGTTTTTTGTTTTTTGGGTTTTTTTTTATTTCTCTGTAGCTTTGTACCCTGTCCTGGAACTAGCTCTTGTAGACCAGGCTGGCCCAGAACTCACAGAGATCCACCTGTCTCTGACTCCCGAGTGCTGGCATTAATTGCAGGTGCCACCACAGTCCCACTTCCAGTACAAGCTTTATAGAGACTTTAACTCAAAATTTACCACACCGTTTTTACTTAAAAGCCTGTTTTTAAAGCGTAGCTCAAAGTGTTTACAGACACATGAGGCCCCTATCTCTAAGACAGCATCCTGGGTTTGTTACCGTGTCCCTCAGCTGCCCTCCTGGTGCACTCAGTGTGCCTGCCTTCAGATGCCTGTGGACATGCGGTGTCTTCCAAATGTCTCCCAGAGAGAGAAGATCTGGTTTCTTTGGTTTCTCCTTAGTGGCTCTCGGGCCAAGGACACTGCTTTTCAGCTTCATTGCCTCCCCTGCTAGCTTCTGCCACCATTGAGACCCTCAACATCATGGAGGAGAATTCAGGTACAGCCTTGTAATGTCAGGTTCTATTAACTGTGGTACCCACTTGCTTTCTGGAATATTAGTCCTATGGAATTATTTAGCAGACAAAATTCAGAATTACTGAATCCACCCTTGTAATGTCAGGTTCTGTTAACTTCTTTGGTAACAACTTGCTTTCTGGAAGAATTAGCCCTATGGAATTATTTAGCAGATACAACTCTGAATTATTTTTGAAATCATATCCCTAATCAAGAACCATATCTAAACTTGTTGAGCACCGGTGTTTCAATTTCAAACAGTAGTCTCTGAAAATGCCCCAAAGTCTGAAACACCAAGATTCAATCCTCACCCTGCATTTAAATTGGTGTCCTCACCAGTTCCCGTCATTGTGGGAAGATGGCAGTGGGGAAGCCACCCCTGCCTCAGGACTGTGCACAAAGCTTTAGCTCTGAGTGGGGCTCCAGAGCCAGAGTAGCTGGCTGCTGCTCCAGGTGGCAGTGCCAGAAAGGTGGGGGTCGGCGGACTGCCAGGCCTGGGTGCTTCCCCAAGTGCAGTGGCTGCCGTCATTCGGTGGTATAGTGTTGGGGGGGAATTTAACTAAGGTTGATTCATTAGGTTTAGTGAATGTCGTTTGCTCTCTTTTTCCTGTTTAGTCTTTGAATCATGGACTAATTCAATACTAGCCTGTTTTGTTACAAACACCCTAGTGGGCAAAATAAAAAGTCAACCAAGGATTTGGAGAGTGGCCTTTGACATAATAGTGCAGCCTTTAAGATCAAAAGTGGGCTGGCAAGATGTCTCAGCAGGTAAAGGTGCATGCTCTGTAACCCTGGCAGCCTGGGTTAGATCCGAGGGCCCAGATACAGATGGTAGGAGAGAAGGAACCTCCACACGTGCCCAGTGATGCATGGCCACCCAACCCCTCCACACAACCAATAATGAGTCATTTTAAGAAAAAGGAAAGGAGAAGAGCCTTTCCCTAGCTGTCAGTCCTGAGTCTCCAGCAGAGATGTCAGCTCCCATGGTCAGATGTGTCTCACATACCCATGTGTACACCAGGAGGATATCAGGCCCCAACTCCCTGTCACATGGCTTTCACATTTGAGTTTTCCCCGAGTAGAGGAAAACAACCCCCAAAATTAGTTTGTTACCCACTGCTTTTGAGTTTAGACCGAGTAAATGGCACCCTATGATCTCAGTTGGACTGTGAAGGTCTTGATAGGGACAAGAGCCTGAGTTTGCTTCAGAAGCCATTATCCCTGGTCTAGCCAGTTGGCAGCACCAGTGAGGAGGAGATCGTTGATGATGTCAGATGTCCAGACCCTCAGGTGTGCGTTGCTGAATGTCTGCTCATATTGGGAGCACTCACAGCATTTCAGAGTAAGGTTCTGGGCATGTAGAGGAATTCATGAGCTGGTCCCATCAAATGCCCTAAAAAACTATCACTTTTTTTGCATACATTTTTGCAGTTTTAAAGAAGAAATGCCAACACATCCATAAATCTCTACAAAGGTGAGCATATAACACGTGTCTACCCCACACTCAGCAGCACTGCGGTTCTGAGTTTTATGAGCTCTGGACGTTTCACCCACACTGAAACCAGAGAAACAAAATCTCAGTTCATGCCGCTTCAATACAATTGGACTAGCCATTTGTGCTGTCGTAAAGACAAGGCCTTGTTCTAGAAGTTCCATGGTGTGTAGTGGGCACTGTATTAAACAGGAGGAAAATAAGCCACAGCTGCTCTCAGGGGTGACCCAGGTGCACGTGGTTCATCTCATCTCCCCAGAGAGAGGGCGGCACTGTGTGCTGTGTACTGGACAGTCCCGAGTCCTACTATCCATTCTACTCTTAGTAAATTGAAGTTAGTCATGAGTGTTCTTTTTCCAGAAAAGTAAAGAAAATGTTCAGGCTGATTTTTGGCTCGACAGGAATGATCTTGCATTGTTCTAGATCTTTCCTTTTGCTTCCTAAGGAAATGTGTGCCGCTTGAGATGTGAAAGTTCTGTCTCCTTTGTAAGATGGGGGGATAGACACCGTGCTCAAAGACAGGGCAGGTGAGTGAGTGGTCGCAGCTGTTGTGTAGAACAGGCAGACTGTGGTGTTCTGTGTGTCTGCCGGGTGGAGAGTGTCTCTTGTACGCTGTATGGTGGGAGGGTCACTGGTGTTGCTGCGCACTATTAATTTTCTGGCACAACAGAGCACATTGGAGGACTGCAAATCCACTAGCACCAGCCTGAGATGCCCTGTGGCCCAGCTTTCTCCACCACCTATCCTACCTCCACTGGCTCTGTCCGCTATTCCTGCCTCTGTCTCTATGCACCCGCGCTAGTGGATAGCCTAGCTTCCTGGTGGCACTCAGGATCACCCTGCATACTCAAGGACAGCTTCAGTGTTTCCTTGCTTACAGAGAACATGTGTGTGTGTGTGTGTGTGTGTGTGTGTGTGTGTGTGTGTGTCTATATAGGTGTCGCAATGTGAATGCACATGCGTGCTTGCATACAGGAAGGGCGTCAGGCTCTTGCTCTTTAGTTGCCATCCCTCTTGTTTTTTGAGATACAGTCTCTCGTTGGCCTAGAACTTGCCCAGCCTCCTAGGCTGGTCAGCCAGCAAACTTAAGAGACCATCTTTCTCTCAACTTCCCAGCACTGGACCCCAGTATGCCCCACCAAACCCAGCATTTTTTACATAGGTTCTGCAGATTCAAACTCAGGTCCCTGTGCTTGCAAGGCAAGCACTTTACCCCAATTTTAAGGACTGTTGTCTCTGCTTTTTTTTTGTCAGCCCCTCCCCTTTCTTGAGTTTCCTTAGCTGCACCATTTGTCTTTATGATCCTGTCCATGTGACTCCCTCCCTTCTGTCAAGACTCCATTTCTTTCTGCTCTTTGTTGCTAGTCTTATCAAGAGCTGTGCAAGCTCTCTCCACACGGCCATGTTGACCTTCCACTAGAAACTGAGAGCTGATTGTTCCTTTTACACTTGATCAGCCTGTGGGTTACCAGTGATGACAGTGTTGCAGAATCAACAGGACCCACTTCAGAACTCATGTGACCATCTGTATATCATGGTTTTTAACTCAAGGGCCATTCTATCTTCTTTGCATTATGCTGCAACAAACTTGTGGACTACCTTTAAGACTTTAAATTTCTTCATCTTAGTCTCCTTTGAAGGCTTTCTTCAACACACTGTTCTTTAGGGTGTAGCCTCAAATTATTTCCTACATCCAGTGTGTGAACAGCTCACAGATGTAGTGTCTCCTCTGTATTCCACGTCAAGCTATGCACTCATTAGCTACATTAGGAAGACCCTTGCGGGAACTCCACGGGCATTGCCAGCAGGCAGTGTGGAAGGGAAAAGCAAAGGAAGCAGAAAGGAGGGAAGAAGTGAGGAAACCTAGTTGGTGAGGAATGGATTGAATGAAGATGCAGCTTAGAACTATTGTGCTCAAATGTTAACAATACTGGTCCTGTCTGGTTTGAGGTAATATATAAAGAAAAGAGCAGAGTCCAGGGTGTTATTTAGGAGAGGCATACAAACAGTGGATGACCAACTTTGTAATTGCAGGGGAAAGTGAATGGACCTTCAATATAATGCCAGGAGAGTCAGCAGACTCTGGCGGAAGTTTGTCTGCTGGTTGAGCGAGACAGAAGCATTGCTGATCTAAAGCTTTAGTCTGAGGGACTGGAGGAAGCAGCAACTTGGGGACCGGCTAGAACCATGGAGGGAGAACTCAGTGGGGAGGCTAAGTGCAAGGCTTATGTCAAGCTTCACCTGCCCATCAGCCATGCACTGGAGAGCAGCCGTGGATTCCCAAGTTTATGTTCAGAAGTCCTGGCCTGGAGATGATTTGAGTCATTAGCACATGGGTAGCATTGAAAGCATCTCCAAGTGTAGAGGGTGGAAGCAGCTGAGGAGGCAGAGCGGCCAGCGAGGAAGAGGCTCCTCCTGTCTCTGAGATTGGGTTCTGGGAAGTCATCAGCATGCTGTCTGCCTCCAGCAGAGCCTGGAGTTCTGCACTGTGTGTGGAGGCAGTGTTTGTGGTGGACTCTCTTCCTCAACTACAGTGGAGGCCATGGCATCCTTGTTGATGGCGCTGAGCCTAGGACTTAACCCAGGGCTTAGTGTTTACTGGTCTGGTAAAGGGGATGTGTTTGCCAATCATGCCACCGAAACCTATTGTTGATAGTCAAATATAATGGTATCACTTCAAGTCTCTATGGCATTCTGAAGCCTAGATAATAGGAAAGGCAGCATGGCAGTACACAGACCTAAAGGGAACCAACAGGACGTGTCATATCAAATGGTGGTGTACATCCCGCTGGAAGTGGGTCCCAAGGGAGGTCCCTCCAGAAAGGCAATGTGATCTGGAAGTCATGGACAGCTTTCTTGGGAACAAGAGAGCAGTGTATATCTGGTGAAGAGATGGGAGGGCCAACCCCAGGGCTGGGGGGCTGTGAGAAGAGTGAGCAGCAATGATGCCCAGACTCTCACGGGAGACTGAGAAGGCCACAGCGTCCCATGAACAGGAGCCTTCACCCCAGGCCTATGCCCATAGAAACAGATTCACAGGCCTAACCTGGACTGGGAGGCACTGCCCAGCACATGGTTTCTCAGGATGGAATCGTGCCATGCAGTATAGCTCACTTCCACTTCCCCAGTTCTGCTGTTAGTCCAGGGGGCCTTGACAGGCTGAATATTTATCTATTTATTATGTTTTATCTATGGCTTTAGGGTCTGAACCCACGGCCTCACACATGCAAGGCAAAGCACGATGCCCTGAGCCCCGGCCCTTGCTCTGACAGTCACACTGTGCGTGTGCGTGTGTGTGTGTGATATCTGTGAGCCTGCAGTGTCCCGGTGTCATGTTTGTTCGTTTCTGAAGTATTTCTGGTTTAAATGTGGTGGGGGAGCCCCTGTCCCCAGCGCTTCACCTTCAGCTGGAAGAGAGCACTGGGTCTCGAGAGACAGGTGTGAAGCTGCTTCAGGAAATCATAGTTCAGGGCAGAGTGCCCTTGAGCAGTGAGCCTCGGCAGCCCGTCCACCGTTGCTCACCTCATTTCCAGGAACACCTCCCTACTGCAAACCGTGGGGTATGCCAGGAGGAGATTGTCATCAGGTCACCATGCCCATGATGCTGACTGACTATTGTTCCTGACCCTCCAGACAGCCGCACTGAGCTCACACGGTGCCTGAAGTGCTGGCTAAAGGTCTTCTCTACCTTTGCATCACTCAGCTCCTGAGACTGTGGATCTGCTGCCTCCTGTGGATGTGTGTGCTCAGCTTCTCTCCTGAACAGCCCTGCAGAACCCCACTCACCGTCTGAGTTTTCTGAGATGAGGGGTCTCTCTGTCAGCACCAGGCTGGCCTGAAACTCACTGTGTAGCCAGGCTGGGCTTCCCACTCAACGTCATCCTGCCTCAGCTCCCTGAGTGCTGGGGTTGCAGTGGGAGCCACTGCTCCTGACTAAACTCTTTACTAAGTTTACCAATGTTTCACTTTTCATTTTTACTAATTACTGCTGAGTCGTTGGTTCTACGTGCTCACTGCACCGTTGCTTGGCCCATCCTCCCAGCAGTAGCTGCCTCTCCTGAGGTCTTCCTGCCTTTCTGCCTTTCTCGCAGGCTCTCTCCCTCTCTTGCAGAAATCCACTGTGTAATAACACTGGTGGTGTGCACATCTAGGGTCGTGCAGCCTCCCATGAAACCTGACAGGGGCCTTTTATACATTAGAGAGGGAATAAAGCCTTCATTCCACCTTGTTACTCCCTGTTACAATATCACCAGGCTTCTTAAAGTAACTAAGAAGCCGACCACGTGTTACCCTGCATCCCTGTGACATGCCTCAGGGGGCACTGGCTTGTCACGTGATATTCAGTGTGCAGCTGGTGTGCCAAGACCTCTTGTGGTTGCATAAGCTTTCTGGGCCATCCTTTTTCCTACCATGTTTTACTTGTGTGATCTGGAGTGAGTCTGTGCAGGGCTGCATATGGTAAACAACCTCTTGGTATCAGCTGTATTAAAGAAAAGTAGAATGTAATATTTGTAATTAAGGACACATGTCAGAGTATGATGATCAGGCCAGCAGTACTTGCCTGGCTGGAAATGGCCACACCACACACGTCCTCTGAGGCTCAGCTCTGCAGGCCTGAGGAGAGACAGACTTCCTTAACTGGACGGAGCTTCCCTCCAGCTACCTAGGTGCTTTACCCTAACTATACACAGACGTGAAAATAAGCTTGTGGTTAGAGCTTTTAGACAAAAGGTGAAAGTAGATACACATGTTTAGAACAGACAAGCCAGTGCAACTCAAAAGGAATCCATTGCATCCATGTGGCTGTTGAGTCTGCTGTTTTCAACAGGATCGCTCCCATTGGTAGGCCTGCTGTGGACACGGAGCAGAGGCCCCATAAATGCTGTGTGCCTCTGCTGGAGCCTGCAAAGACAGCCCATTGTTTCCTGTCTCCCGGGCTGTGGCTGTGCACTGCCCCGTGGTTGGAGGGATCTTCATGGCTATATATCTGCTCTGTATTAGTCCAACTCTATTCTTTTCCTTAGAACAGGGAAGCTGCTTTTCAGAGACTCAGACTCACGTGCAAGCTATGGACATGAGCACACTGCATGCACAAATATTCTCAGAACAAACCTGAAGATGGGGGCTGGAGAGATGACAAGAGCCAGGTGACAGAGACCAGCTTTGACAAAAATATCACTTGCTAGGGTGGGGGTATAGGGATCAGAAAATTAGTAAAGAGGACGAAGACTCAAGTGAAAATAACAAAACAGAAAATGGGATAGTATAGGGTAGTAGTTCCAGTGAATACTGAAATTGCCCTCCTTTAATTTCCAATTGCTTAAAATACCCCTGACCCCAAAAGGTAGGAGCAAAATAAAAAAAAACTACATTAACACGATACAAGGAAATGAACACACCAATTGAATGTTGTGGGCTACATTCACAGTTAAACATTCTGTTGCTAGACCAAGACAAGCAAAGCTTGCATGCTAGACCAAAGCATTCTGTAGGCAAGCCATTCCCTGCGATAAATACATTTTTATCTCCTTACGGGAGTAGGACTTAGTTGGACCCTTAGACTTTTGTTTCGGTTAGAAACGTATTTATTTCTTTATTCCTGAAATACATCATCTGGATATTAGCCACACCTGTTGACAATAACCTTGAGATACCACAACTCTCTGACCTAAATCTTGGTGGAGCCTTCGTTTGAGGTAGAGACAGACAATAACCTTGAAGGAACAGAAGTAAGTTCCAACTCTCTGACCTTTGGTCAAGGTGGAAATAGGCTCACATATTTGGGCCTCCACAGCCAGGCCAGATGTCTGGAGTCCAGCACGCTTCCAATTTCTCTCCCCGGATCTGAAGCGGGCACGTGGCTGTGCTGCCATGTGCATGCTCTTCCGTTCTCCCCCAAAGCTTGTGGCCAACTTCCTTTGGGAAGATGCTTTTACTGGTGGGAAGTTGAGGGAGTCAGCCTTCCCTTGTGCACCATGCCTTGCATTGTGCACAGTTGATACAACCCTGGGAAACTTGCCATTCAGAGTCCTTGGCTGTAATCACGGGTGCTGCAGCTATCGCTGTCTCATTCCAGAACTAATTTCACAACTCTGTCTGTACAAACTGCTGCCTTGCTCGAGGTTCTGGGCTTTCTGTGTACAGCGGAGGCCTTTTCAGTTAGACAGGTAAACAGTGGGTGCTTAATGCATAGGACAGCTCAGAACAGTCATTGTCAGTGCCAGCCTCTTTGGGGCGTGGGAGCACTTTGCCAAGATGGAAACATGGACGGTCTCATTGTGGCTGTCCCCCTATAGCTGCTCACTGAGGCAGTCCTGACAACACTGTCTACACACAGGGCTTTGCTCCTGGCCTCCTTGGGCCCTCACTCTGCTTTGTGTGAAATGGTGTCTCTAGCTGTCTGTGTCTTTGTAAATGAAAAAATGGGTCAAAGTGTGTAGAATCAGATTTGCAGTTGAAGGGAGTCTAGCGATTTCTCCCAAGTGTTCAGCCATCACACAGGGTTGTTTGCAGCTACCTGACTCCATAGTTCAGCACATCCACCATCACAGGAAGGTCTGAGTCCAAAACAAGGGTTCACCTTGAAAGTTCAGTTGGCATGCATGTGCTTTGTCTCCTAGAACTCTAAATGGAACTATGAATGGCCAGTACTTTCGAAGGCAGAATAGATCTCTCCACTGTGGTCTAAGCCTGGATTGTTAATATCCCTTTCTCCCTGCAGTGCTTGAACAAGGGCATCGCGTTGACTCAGGCACGGTACTTGGACAAGGATGAGACATGCCTTCTGCCTCCAAGGTT
The DNA here is from genome assembly GCA_004026605.1 of Ondatra zibethicus. Lineage (NCBI taxonomy): Eukaryota > Metazoa > Chordata > Mammalia > Rodentia > Cricetidae > Ondatra > Ondatra zibethicus. The sequence continues at coordinate 13,259 of PVIU01025076.1, forward strand.
GGTTAATGTTAAAGCACAGTACCACCTTCCCGCATTACACTCTTTGAAATGTGTTTTGTTGGGAAACGTTATAGACTATTGCAGGATAAGAATGTCCTTAAAGCACAACACATTCCTGGGTTTGCTCTCAACTAGATGGTTTTCATTTTAACTGAAGAGCATCTTAGTGTCTTCCTAGGTGACTGGAAGGGTCATCTGGAGACCCAAGAGTGAACTGATGACAGACTCTCGGCAGCTAATAACAGCTGGAGTTCAACCCTAACTTGCACTATGGAGACACTCTTGAGGGAGGGAGTAGCCTGGATGTGGTCACCTTCCTAGCTGCACTGGTGGGAGTCTGGGTGAATCATGCTGTGGACCCTAAAGCTATTTCAGGACTGCAAAGCAAGGGGGAGAAGGGGATTTGCACATAGGCTGTTGAGACACAACTTTGACCTCAAAGTGCCTGCATTGTTCAAAGGAATTGCATACCCTGACCCCCACAACCCTAGGTCAGAGAAAAATGAGAACTTCTTCCATCCTATAAATTCTATAAATAAGAAAGATCACTGAGTTACAGTATATGGTATTGTATTAGTACATACTGGGGTAAATTGAGGGCTATGCTTGTTCCATGGGTCTGGGCTGTCGCATGGGGCCCTGTTGGATCCTAGGGCTGTTCTGCCACTGGGGTCAAGCCAATCTGGATGGTCTTTGCTGCCCCCTGGGGCCATGGTGACATCCTGATCTAATTGTTGTCAAGGATCATGTCTGAGCCCATAGTCCTACCACAGTTGGGGTCTGTGTTGAAGTCCGTGGCACACATTGGCAGCAGGGCCCACATAGAGGCTGGAGTCTGGGCCACAATCTGTGGCCTTGTTGGGGTCTGAGGCCCATGATGGAACCAGGGCTATTTACATCTGAGAGGCCTGTGCTGCCATCTGGGGCCATGGTGTCATCCAGAGCCAGACCTCTCCTCAGGGCGATGTCTGGGTCTGTAGTCTGGCTGAAGCTGGGATCTGTGTTGCTATCTGACATAGGAGTCACACATGGTGTAGGGCCATGCTGAGCTGCTCCATCCTTTACCTGGACACTTCAGCAAGAGATCTGGCTCCAACAGTCACAGAGCGCTGGCCACTCACCACAGGTCAGTGTAGCCCGAATAATAAAAACCCAGAGACAGATACTGGGGTTCAACCTGAAGATTAGAAAAGCAAAGCAGCCAAGTCACTAGAAAGCTATTACCGCTAAGGAATCCCCAGACTGATAGAGAACGAGTTCCTGTGCATCCCACCTTATATTCCTCTGTAGTGCTGGGATTAAAGGTGTAAGCCACCACCACCTAGAACTGTTTCCACCATGATTTTGTGTAGCCCAGGGTAGCCTTGAACTCACAGAGATCCATCTGCCTCTGCCTCCCAAATCCTGGGATTAAATGTATGTGATGTCACTGCCTGGCCTTCTTTACAATTTTTACATTTGACATTTGATTTTTCCTCAAACTTCTGGAAATCACTTCTCCTAGCCATGCCTCATCATGTTCATGAGGTTCAATATTAATTGTAACTCAGATCCATCCCTCCAAATGTGTGCTGACCTTGCCTTTAACAGCCTAATTATCCTTTTGCATAGAGAACTGGCTTTCTCAAGAGCCAAAGATTCAGTTATTATTTGTCTACCTTCTGAATTTGATATCATTCTATTTAGTGCCAAAGTCAATCTTTGTAAGAAATCTGTAAAGGCTTCCCTTGGGTGCTGTAGCACTTTAGTAAACGATTCCAGCTTCTTTCCTATTTATCAGCTGCCACCTACACTTCAGAAGTTCCCCGGGCTCCAGACTGCTGCTTCTGCCTTCAGGCAGCACCTCCCCACCCTCCACAAGTGCTTTTTCTGAACATTGCCCTTGAGTGTTTCAGACATCTGGCTCTTTCTCCCTCCACTGTGGGTTGTGGGCTCTCCCAGAACCCACTTCTGTGGCTGCTGCCAATGTAAGCAGCTGATTTGAAATCCAGTCAGGCTTTTACTTTCCTCCACAGCAGCAGTCAGCCTCACTCTTCATCAACTTCATCGGTAGATTTGGTGAGACAATTCAGAATTCTTTCTTCCCCACATTAAAAAATGGGAAAACCCATCACAATGTAGGTATTTGGGTGTCTGATGATAATATGCTAGATTGTGTGAAAATGGACCAATTAATAATGAAAGCATATCTAATTTAGATGGGATTTACATCATGTCAATTGTAAACATTATCAGCATTATCATTTTTGTCTTATTACTAAGAAAGGTGATTCATCTGCGTGCTAAGATACAGGCCTTAGAGAAACCTAATAAAACAGATCACAGAGTTATTCAAATCCAGACAGAAGAGTTTAATAGAGAGTCAATTTCAGAAATGTATTATAATAGAGATGAACAGTTTAAGGTCTTCACATAACCAACCTTAATATACCCAGTAACCTTAGAGGAATTGCCCAATGGCAGAGGCTCTATTACCGCTGACTGGACCCCTGTGCCAATGTTGAAATGAATAAATGAATAGGAAAAAAGATGGAAGAATGATCTCTTACAAACCAACTCAATTAACAAAAAAACAGGGCGGGGAGATAATGGGGCAGTGATGACTCCTGCATGGAGACCAGCACCGCAAGAGACTCTATGTTTCTATTTCAGAACAAATGTCTCCCTGATGCTGATGCCATACAGTGGGAAACTCTGCAGGTGCCACGGGCCCCTCGACAGGACCAAGAAGCAGAGATGCCTATGGAATAGTAAGGCTAATGGGATGGCTGTGCTTAATGTTCTTGCTGAACCCCAGTGTAACTGAAGAAAATGGGAGAGGAGTGCAGTTCAGGGACATCCTACAGGAAGAACCAATGTACTTTGATTGTGCACCAAGGCCAATGTTGGGGAGGCAGGTGAGGAAGGACACAGGACCTGTCTCAGACTACAGCAGACCAGGGAGCTGAAAGGATACAAGGTGACTCTGGACACACAGCAGGGAATGTTGCCAAGCTCTGATTAGGTCTGTGACTCATTAGCAGCACCACATTGATGCCAATTTCCTGGGCTTGTGCTTAGGGCTCTGTTATATGAGATGCTCTCAGTGAGGAAGCAGGAGTATTGCCACTCTCTGTTCTATGTGTATAGTCTTCTTGTTGGTCTATCATGCAGGAACATTTGTGTGTGTGTGTGTGTGTGTGCAGGTGCCTGTGTGCATAGTGTACGTGGAAGTCAGAGGACAGCCTCAGCTGTCATTCCTCAGGTGCCACCTACTTGTATTTACAGACGGGGCCTCTCATTGGCCTGGATCTTGCCAAACAGGCTACACTGGCTGCAGCACACTCCTGAGGGAGCTATCTCCCAGCTCCTGTTCTAGCATTATTTCAGAATGCAAAAATGGAAGGGAAGGTGGATTAAGTCAATGGCAGGGAATTCATTTGGTATGCATGGGACCTTGATCCCCAAATATACAGGAGGTTTGGTGCCCAGCACCTTACAGGTACATATGGGGATGAAGCAATGATTTGGTGGAAGATGGGTTCTTCCCCCCTGAAGCTTCAGGGCTAAACTCCAAGGAGCTGACACCCATTTGGAAGCACTCATCTGTGATCTGGCCACTTCTCATCCCAGAAACCACAGCACCCCCAAGGAAGTTGAAGCAGGAGTTGATTTGTTCTGTAAAACACAAGGAGATGTGGGCTGCACATAAAGAGAGCTTCCTCGTGCTGGCCAAAGCTGCCTTTGCCCAAAGAAGAAACTTAAACATGTTTGGGCAAGCTTTCTGAGTTGTGTTTGAAGGAACTGAGGAAATGCCACCATAAATTTTCTCACTTTGGAGTTTCCATGGATGGTATTTGTAAATGGAGACTGCTTTCATTTCCTGGATAACAAGATGCAAAAAATCACACAAAAACTATATTAATTATAACACTGTTTGGCCAATGACTAAGGCCTATTCCTAGATAGCTCTTATATCTTAAATTAATCCATTTCTACTAATCCATGTATCTCCACGAGACTGTGGTTTACTGGTAAGTTTCTGGAGTCATTCCCCTTCTGTAGCTACATGGCATATGACTGGCTCTGCATTCTTTCTCCCTGCATTCAGTTTAGTTTTCTTACCTAGGTCTATTCTGCCCTGCCATTAGCCAAAGCAGCTTCTTTATTAACCATTGGTCATAAAACATATTCACAACATACAGAGGGGAATCCCACATCATCTCCCCTTTTCTGTCTAAGTAAAAAGGAAAGTTTTAACATTAACATAGTGAAATTACATATACAAAATAGTTATCAAGCAAGAATTATAGTTACAATATTTAGTCTATTTACATTTGGCAAATTAAAGTAAATACTTTATCATTTATCCTATCTATGAGGGTCCAAAATTTTATACCTAATTTATCTTTTTTTTAAGCTGTCTTCAACTCCATCAAAGACCTCAGAAGGATGTAATATTATCTAAGTAAACAGAAGTGCATTGTAAGCAACTTCCAAAGTTCTAGAAATGACAGAAACATATCACTGCCTGGATATGTTTTGTATTGCTGGGGCATCCGTATTTAGCCTACAGGCCAATAATATCTGGCAGACTTTTCAGTGAAGTAGGACATTTGAAGATCTGTCCTGCCTATATTGGCAGTTTGCCAGTCACTTTCTTCTCTATCCTGTCGAATGTCTGGCAGTTTCTCTGGTAGAGCAGGAACCCTGAAGTAGTGCCTCACCTTCTTTTGGTAAGTTCAGCAGTCATTTTTCTGTGGCTCCTGCATGTCCATTTTATATAGCATATTGTCAAGCAGTCCAGGCAAGAATAGTTTCTTGCCCAAATGGCTAGCTTTGTCACACTGAAGGCAAATTCCATAACGAGTTTCTTCAATGCCCATCTACCATTGGCAATAAAACTTATTCACAGCATACAGAGTAGAATCCCAAATCAGGTACTTGGGGAAAAGTCCACCAAAAGACTCCATCAACATAGGTTCCCTGCCTTGGGAATCCCACCACCACAGAGGGCTAACTTGGACATAGGACAAGAGACTGGAGCTGACATCCACCCAGATGGTCACCTGGAGGCTGACACCCACCTAGATCATCACATAGCATTCTGGGAACTCATTCATCTTTCTCCAAGTTTATTTATTCTCCTCCCTATTGCTCCCTCTGCCCAGGGAAGGCAGAGAAGCTTCCAGATCCATCTAGGATCAGAGATACCTACTTTGCTTTCATGATAACCTTATTGATCCTCCATCCATTAATATGTCTACCATTCGCTTACAGACCCCCATGCTGGAACCTGTTGTGTGTTGTTCTTGCTCTTTTAGCTTTTTGAGAGGGTGTACTACCCTGATTCCAAAAAAACACACATGGAGGCTTATTCTTACTTATGAATGCCCAGCCTTAGCTTGGCTTGTTTCTTGACATCTTTTCTTAAATTAACTTGACTACCTTTTGCCTCTTGGCTTTTATCTTTCTCTATTTCTGTATACCTATCTTTGCTTCTTTCTTCATGGCTTACTGTGTAGCTGGATGCCCAGACCCTGGTGTCCTCCTCTCCTTGTTCTTCTGCTCCTTGTTCTCTCTCCTCCCAGATTTCTCCTTCTATTAATACTCTTTGCCTGCTAGCCCTACCTTTCCTTGCTCCTCCCTTGCTATTGGCCATTCAACTATTCATTAGGACCATCAGGTGTTTTAGATAGGCACAGTAACACAGCTTCACAGAGTTAAACAAATGCAACATGAACAAAAGTAACATCTGAAAATAATATTCCTCAACAGGAACCATCACAGTGAGGAGGAGACTCTTCTGCCTCCAGCAGTTTCATGTCTAAAATACATGGCGTCCCTATGTTCACAAGTTCCCTGTTGGCCTGGCCAGGAGCAGCAGCAGTATTCCTCTTTGCAAACAATCAACAAGCTGACCAGTAAGATAAAGAGTCAGCTGGGCATGGTCTTTAACCTGCAATCAGCAATCGGGAAGTGGAGGCAGGAGGATCAGGCGTTCACATTCATCCTTGGTTACAGAGTGACTTGAGGATAGCCTGGGCTACTTGAGACCCAGTTTGTGTAGTGTTGGGACAGAATCCAGAGCCGAGGGGGATTTGTGACAACCACTCTACAATCTGAACTATATCCCTAGGCCTCCACTTTGAGGGTGTTTTTCTTTCCTCTCCTTCCTGGGTCTACCTAGTCCATCCAAGCAGATCTGTAGATGGCAGAGGAATGTGCAGTTATTTTCTGGACAACCTGTTGCTTCCAAAGTATGTACAAGGGTGGCATTGCCCTTGGCTTCTCCAAAATGTATGAGAAATGCTTTCCTTTCCCTTCCCTTCCCTCCCATAAGTGGAGTGAGGGCAGAGAGCTCCCCACTGTGGGTAAAGGCTGGAGCACACTTGCCAGCCTCTGTCATTTGGAGTCATAGGTGAACATGAAGGACAGATACAAGAGAATGCTTCATCTTCATCCTGCTTCCCAAGGCAGGACTTGGATGGGGAAAGGTAAACACATGCCCATTCACACCCCCTTACAATAAGTAAAGAAATATAAAAATATTTTAAGTGCCTCTTTCCTCTGAGTAGGAAAGATAGAGCTGGTACTAATCACCAACTCAACAATAGCCCTGGGGAGGCACCAGGACCCTAGGTGACAGTCAGCCAGTCACCTCCTCTTCCACTCTCCCCTCCATCTGCCTCCCCACAACCTGCTGCTGCCTCTTCAAGCTCAGCTCTTTTCCTGTCTGGTGCTTACTCTACAATTCACTGGTTTGGGTTAAGATGATAGACAAGCCCCAGTTCTAAACCATCTGTTAGAGTCTCTCGTTCGGTGCTTCCCCAGCCCCTCCGTGTTTGTGCAACACTTATACTAAGTGTTGGCTTTCTCTTGTTGTCAGCTTTCCTGTCTGCTTAATTACAGGACCATAAGCAATGAGCCTAAGACATAGGGGAAAATATTTCTTACCCTTCTGAACTAATCTCGCTTTAACCCACACTTGCAGCTCTACAAAAGTGCCACTCAAGCAGCAAGTGTAGGGTTTCCAACGACAGTAAGCTGCTCGTGGGCATTTATCCTGGAAAATATATGGAACGTGCGTTCTTATCCCTGGAAAACTCAAGAGTAATAAGGAAGCGAAGACACAGCCTTCTCTGAATCATTCCACTAGCTGCAAGAACACTCCTAATGGGCCTCCTTCCTAGATCCCAGCATTCCGAAGGTGCTGGAAGCACTTCCTACAAGACACCTGGTAAAGCACAGGCAGAGCTTGCCCCTCAGAGCCCTCACACCACACTTGTTTTCAACGTGAACAAGGCTGCAGCTTTGCCATTTCCGCAGTCCTGCAATGCCTCTTTGTCTTTCTGGGACTGTAGAGGTGAATCCATTGTCCAAATGACCAATCCTAGGAGAACCTTTTCAGAAAGCCCCAGCAGAGGAAGTGACAAAAAGAACTTACACTGTGGAGTCTCTGTCCACACAGAACACTCTCTGCCATCTAGCTCAAATTCTTGAGAGAGGCTCCACGCAGTGACAACTCTGGGCCCTCTGAGGCCCATACAACTGTCCAGGAGAACAGTATGACTTTTGTGTCCACCCCACAGAACCTTGTGGGCAGAGCCTAGCACAGTGATGTGGTTCTTGGATTTTGGACAGACAACCTAGTGCCAAATCCAGGCCTAGTCAAGGGTTTCTGTGGGTCACAGGAGAGTGAGGGTGTGGTGTATATTGAGAGGTATGATTTAGGAGAAATGTACTAAGAGGTGTCATTTTGGAAGATCAGCATGGCTTCCAAATCATCAAGTAGCAGGTATACTAGGGAGCTGGAAGAGGCAAAGAAGGAAGAGTCCTATGAGTGGGCACTCCCCGTGGAAGCTGGAGAGATGGTTAACTAACACTCACATCAATGATGAATCGCTGGAGACCAGTGAAAGTCCATCCCCTTCGAGAACTATTTCCGAGGATTCAGAAGACTGGAGCCTGAGCACATCTCACTGCTTGGCCACTGGTGTTGCCCTGCAAGACTGAGGCACAGAAAATTCTTCCAAGACTGTTCCCCCGAGGTTCCACTTGCTACAGATTTCCTGGCCTCCAGGGCCTCCCAGGCCAGCTTCAAGACTGACAATCAAGTCACCCTTCTAGGACAGGTACCCTTTTTTGTCAAGAAAAGGGAATGCCCCCAAGATTTCAAAACCCCAGGAAGCATGGCATAGCCATATATTTGATCCAAATAATGAAAAATATGAATATAGAAGTCACAGGCAGGACATGGAGCTGATGGGGAGGAGGCCTGTAGAAGCCTACAAGGCAAGTAATAATAAAAAGAAATTTGGGGACAGGATAAAAGACTTTTGTTTTTAATTTTGACCCCCAAATCAGTGCAGGAGAACTCTCCACAAAAACTCAAGGGCTTATCAGCCATGACACAAACACAAGAGTCAGGCATGAGCAGACTATTCACCCCACTAAAGGTGGCTGAAGGACATGACCTCATGACATCTGTAGAGAGAAAAAAAATACAAATCAAAGAAACACTAGCAGTGTTCACCTAAACAATCCTAAGGTGAACAGCCCACCTTTCACAGACAAATGGATGCACTATTATCAACCTATGTGCAGAGAACCTGTGTCCCTAGCTAGACACTCTCAGCATAGGGTGCTGGCACCACGTGACCCAGGGATTCCTGTCCAATGTCCGAGGCACAGCCTCTGCGAAAGTGCACAATGTGCAAGAGCAAATGCTTTCCCCAACTTAAAGTAATTAAATACAACTAACCAGAAGGAGAATATGACTTTTGTGTCCACCCCACAGAGCCTCATGGGCAGAGCCTGCCACAGCAATACGGTTCTTGGATTCTGGACAGACAATCCAGAGCAAAATCCAGGCCTAGTCAAGGGTGTCTGTGAGTCACAGGAGAGTGAGGTTTGGCTTTAGGAGATTTGTGCAAAAAGTGTCAGATCGGTAGGTCAGTGTGACATCTCAGTCACCAAGTAGCAGGGATACCAGGGAGCTGAAGGATGAAGAAGAGGAAGAGTCCTGTGAGTGTGCACTCCCCACGGAATCCTGTGAGATGGGTAACTCTTAAATCAGTGAATCACGGCAGACTATTTCCCAGGATCCAGGAGACTCGGGCCCAAGCACATCTCACTGCTCAGCCACTGGCATTGTCCAGCAGGACTGGGGCCCTGAGGTTCTGCTTAGTGCAGGTATCCTGGACTCCAGGGTCTCTAGCCTAACCTCAATACTGTGCCCATTACAACCAAGTCAGGCTCCCAGGACAGGAATCCTTTCCTGTGAGAAGAAGGGAATGTCCCCAAGATTTCAAAACCCCAGGAAGCATGGCATAGCCATGAGCTTAATCCAAACAGGAAAATAGAGGGGACTGGAAGTCCCAGGCAGGACAAACAGCTCACAGGGACAAGTCCTGGCCAAGTGTAGAGGTCAAGTAATAATAAAAAGAACTTTGGGAACAGGATAAAAAGCCTAATATTTTCAATTTTGATCCCCAAGGTCAAAGTACATGAGAACTCCCCACAAAATCTCAAGGACTTATTAGCCAAGACACAAAGCTGAGGGTCAGTCGTGAGCAGACACTTTATGAGCCACAGGTCGCTGAAGAACAGGACCTCATGACCTCTTGTGGATAGATTCCAAAGCAGAAACTGGAGATTCCCCATAGATGTGCTCCCTCAAATCAAACAGTATACAAGGAACCAGCCCAAGATCCTTGAGTTGTCATGTCTGCCATCACAGGATTCCAATGCCAGAAAAGAAAAAACACAAAACAAAACAAACACTAGCTGTGTTCAAGCCAATCCTAAGGTGCACAGCCACGCTGACACAGACAAATGTGTGTGAACCTGTGTCCCAAGACAGCTATCTCAGCACAGGGTACAGGCACCATGTGTCCCAAGCATCCCTGTCCACCATCTGAGGCACTGCCTCTGCAGAAGTGTACTATCTGGAAGAGCAAATGCTTTCCCCATCTGAAAGCAAGGAAACCTTAGGCATTACTTCATCTGTGTATGTTTTATCTTGGGGTCCTCTCTGCAGTGCTAGGCCACAGGGAAACATCTTCTGGTCCACCTTGGAATACTGTTTCAGGAGAGAATATGGCTTCACAAAGAGGTGATAGTGGCATTTGAGGTCTCACCATCTCCTAGTTCCATCATTGAAGTTAGTACCAATTATACTGTAATGAAAGAAACAAGTCTTTAGAATTTTTTTCTCAGGGTTGGGGAGTCAGGCTAAGTCAACCGTATCAGACCAAAACAAATAAGAAATCTTTAGGATTAGAGAGAGTGCTAAGTCAACCATGTCAGACCCCACCCTAAGCATCAGCTCACCATGTCTTTGTCCTGATTTGCTCTAGGCTGTCCTTTGTGTAGCTGTGGACAGAAGCACCAGAGAGCCAGCCCAGTGTCTACCTAAGTCACAAAGTAGACGCAGTCATCAGGACAGTAATGGGGCATCCTTGAGTTTAAATCAGGAGTATGGTGACCTATAGATATCCTGCCAAGGAATAAAGAACCTAGGAACCCTCTGGATCTCCTAGTCAACTCATTGGGGCCTGGCAACCAGCTGAATTTTCATGGCCCGCCCAGCTCAGCCTGGATGATAAAGCAGTGTCACCCTGTCCTATGTCTGCCTTCAATGCCAAAATGGTGTCAAGCATGGCACAGACAACTTTTCATGAAGGTGGCAGCTGCAGAGACCCCTGGTCATTTGCCATTGCATCTGATCCACTGTATATACAGTACCCATCTGACTATGGGCATGATGAGACTAAGGTGAAGGTAGAAATACGAAGGTTAGAGCCAAGGCAGGAGCCCACCTAACGTGAGGAAGCCCTGAAAGTTCCCATGCATGAAAATCGCCTGCCCTTCCAGTACAGACTGCTGACATCAGGGTCTTAGCCACGCCCCTTAGCCTCAGCCCAGGCTCTTCACCATGGACTGGAGGAGCCCTTTAGCTTTAAAGGACGTGACACAAATCCTGCAAGGATGGAAGATTAGCTTCCCAACAGCATGTCTAGTATCTGCGTGTTCTTACCTTCTGAATTCTAGAGACGAGCTGGTGGAAAGGCCAGAAGATAGGAATTCTGAATGTCCCTCACAGTCTGATGGTTCTGCA
>PVIU01025077.1:0-24152 GCA_004026605.1 Ondatra zibethicus
ACCCCATCCCCCAACCCTTTCCCTCCCCGACCCCATCCCCCAACCATGACAACAAATTGAAACATACTTGAAAAGGTCTTATCTTTACTGAACTGTTTCAAATTTTTCTTTTATTGTTCAATTAGATTTAATTTCCTTTGGAAACGCTTTATTGGTGGAAGACCTTTAGGCGAGTGTTTAATTTCCAAAGACTGGAAGGGGCCCACATGGAAGAAAGCAACGACCAGACCACCAGAGCTATCTTGTCACTTCTGCTGTCTCAAACATTAAAGCAGTTCTTCAAATGATCAAAGAATATCCCCTTAGAAGCCTTGGTCCATTATGCACAGCAGGCAGGACAATGCACTGGCGCTTTCTTCCCCTACTAGACTAAAGGGTTAAGGAGAACCCACCCACTTCCTGCCAGCACAGCTCCAGCTTCACACTAGCAGCAGGAGGATGTGGGACTGAGTTCTGGTGTACTGAACTATTGCCTTGAGCTAAGAAAACAGTCCTGAGGGCCAGCCACAGGTTGTTGGGAAGCAGAACTTTCCCGTATTTTCCTATTTATACAAAGAAGCCCAGAGTCCCTTTAAAGATCACTTTCCCTTACTTCAACAAAAACAAGTTTGACAAACCAAATTTTTATTTCCAACATCTGTCTAATATAAACACACAGAAACACAACCTTGCCAAAGAGCTCTCTCTCTCTCTCTCTCTCTCATACACACACACACACAGACACACACACACAGAGTCCACCAAAGAGGCAAGACTATAATGCAAACATCTCCACAACTCACACACATCTTACAAGGGTCTGTGCAGTTGTTCCAGCCAAGGGAAGAGTGACTGACGGCTACGAGTCCCAGCCTTTTCTTTAGATCAGTAGTTTAAATCTCTCTTACTCCAAGCCTCTTGGGAGATTGCTGCTGAGTTCTCCCACCTCATACGGACGTGGTGGCAATTTGCTTGTATCCAGGAGAATCCCAGTGGCACATTTTGTGGGGACAGAAGGCTCCAGAGACCGAAGAGCTGAGGTCACCACCAAATGCTTCAGTCCCTCCTTTCTCCAGTCCCCACTCTAGAGCAGCTGGCACCCATCCTCGTCAAAAGAGAAAACTGGGGAATTAGGCTTAAAGTTCTTATTCAAAGGCCATTACAGCCAGGTAATGGTTTCAGGTTCCTGTCAGTCCAGTCGTTTTTGCTGCCTAATCTAGGACTCTTATCCAATTCCACATAAGAACAGGGAATGAGACTTTGTAACTAGTCTCAGGCCACCCAGTGGTGGTGGGCAGGAAAGAGGAGGGAGAAATAGTTGACGTTATTAAAACCATATCCTAGCTAAAATAAAAGCAAGGGGTCCTGTGAGACCTAGAAGACATTGAAGGCATCCTGTGCAGCTACAGCCAGCATGGGCTGGGATCTGTAGCACCTGAGAAGACAAATGGAGAAGAGACAGAGGAGCTGCAGGAGGTCACACCAGGAATGATGACGTCTGTTTGAACTCCCCCTAGGGAAAGAAAATTGTCAGTCAACACCAGTCTCATTTTGTTCATCAACACACAAGCAGGCTAGACACTTCACTTCAGGCCTCCCCTCCTCAGGCCAGGCACACTCACCTCACTTCGAGTACTAGGCTGACTGTAGATCACCTTTTTACCTGGTGCGGTCCTAAAGGAAAATCAGAAATCGGAGATACTCAGACCCTAGTAACAATGTATCCTTGCCAGGATCGGGGGGTCAGAAGGTAAACCTTTGCAGAAAAACTGAGTACAAGGTGCAGCTGTCATTCCCTCTGATACGGCTGCCTCCACCTCGCTCTCCACCCCACTCCTGGGACTCAGCTCGGCTCCAAACCACAGGCGCCCATGCTTTAACGAGAGAACCCTGGGACAGCACCACGCTCACCCTTTCTTTGTTCCTGAAAAAGAAAAAAGAGAGAAAGCGAGACCATGATTACTATCAGAATAGAATGCAGTATGAAAAATGCATTAGGGGGAAGTAGTATGTGGTTTTTGATATGAGCTAGATCAAGTTATCCATACTCCCTGGGCAGATGGTACCAGCACATGGAGCATGGTATCAGGGTCCATACTCAGATGCTACCTACAAACCATTGCAAAGACAAAGAACATCCAGCACTTGCTACTATGTTCAGCACTTAGAGGCTGAGGTAGGAGGATCACTGTGAGTTGTGATAGCCTGGGCTATCACAAACAAGGCGGGGGGGGGGGATTACTTACTTTCAAAGTATCCTCGGCTGTAGGCAAACCAGATGCCAAAAATCAAGACTCCAAGGAGAATCAGTGTTACCAGGACAGCGGCCACGATGCCCCCCACATTCAGCTCCACTGTGAGACACAAATAAGAGGTTAGGTGCCCTGACATACAATTGTGCTGCTGACAAAGCTGTCAATAACCACATGAAAACTGGCCTCTGACCATACCCCAGCTCTAACCTCAGGCCGCAGTCATGGTCTTACTCACCAGCATCCATGCGTACAGCTTCTGACCTTGTGGCTGTCCCAAAGCCATTTTGGGCTTGACAGTAGTATTCGCCAGTATCAAAGGCTGTCACAGGATCAAAGATCTAGAGGGAAGAGAATACACTGGCTTCTTGCTCGAATAAGTCAAGCATCTATCCTATTAGTTCTCTGATGCTGTTAGCATCCTTCCCACTCTCAGGGGTTCTACTGCTGCCCCCCCTACCTTTCACCTCTCCCCTTTCGTACCAGGTCCCCTGTCTTTGGATCAACGGTGTATGAAGAATTGACGAAGGCACGGGTTTTCTTGGCATCTGTAAGCATGTCTATCCCATCCCTGAACCAGGAATACTCAGAAGGCGGGGAACCATCTTGTTCTGAGCAGGTCAGCACTGCCCTGTTCCCAATGGTGACAGAGGAGGGGATATTGACCGTCGGCTTGGATGGGGGCACTAGGGAGGGAGAAAATAAAAAGGTGCTGAATACAAGGGCAATAGGATTACATAAGTGTAGGTAACAAACCAGGATGACACTCTCAACCCATCAGCTAGAAATGCCACCTGTATGCCCCGAGTTTCTATCAAACAATGTGGAGGGAGGGGAGGGGCACTCACCCTCTCTATATTCTCACCATCTGCAAAGCCTAAAGCTTGGCAGTCAGTCTATTATCAGGGTTAAGGAAGCAACTGGTTTTAAGCCTACACGAAGTTATATGGCACATACCAAGCACGGTGAGGTGGATGTTGACCTCCCCATAGTTCTGGCCACCGTCCTCAGAGACCATACAAGTATACTCTCCAGTGTCTTTCCGGGTCACAGAATTGAATGTGATGCCACTGGGCGAGAAGGTAACACGACCTGCATAGGAAGCTACCAGGAGACAGAAGCAGAAGAGACAGAGTAAACTGGACAGCAAAGAAAAGAGGAAGGTGAACCCAAGGCATGTCCTTCATTCTCCACTAAAGGGAAATACTCAGAGCTCCGGGTATGTCGCCACCCCAGGAACCCAGGCTGGGCAGTGCCAATGACGCTGCAATCTTAACAAGCGGGACAATTTACCTGTGATCTGGCTGTTATAGCAAACAAGTGTGGTAGTGTCACCTTGGACGAACTTCCATTCCACTCGGGGAGAGGAGAAGCCAGAGTAGGTACAGGACAACTTGACAGCTACAGACAGGACCAAAATGAGAGGGAGAAGGAAGCAGCCCCAAACCACAAGCTACATCCTCCCAACCCCCACCCTGATGACCTCATAGCCCTGCCCCACTCACAGTTATTCTCGGCAACTTGGACGTCGGGCTGAGAAGTGTACACTGATCCCTTGCCTTGTACCAAAGAGCCTGAGAAGAAAAGAGAGGGACCCCATCAGGAGACAGCGCTAGGAATGAGGCTGAGAGCTTAAGGTAAAGGGAGGGTCAAGTTGGCCGGTATCCTAAACACATTTAATGTGGTCTGTTACAACAGAGAGCAGGCCAGTACGACTTTTATCAATGGACATAAAACATTTCTTCCAAACACAACTTCTCCTTATTTTCAGCTTCCTCTATGGCTCCCAATACTCTAATTACATTCCTACTGGTCGAAAGGGAGTTTGCAGAATGACATTTCATGGTTCAGAGAAAGCTCCGCCAAATGCTGTCATCACTTGTCAAAACAATCCTGAAAGAAAGCCAGCAAGCTGGAGGCAAGTCAGGCAGGGGAAGGAAGGGTGGCGAATGAGGATAAAAACCACCACTTGACATTTGTAGAACATTTAGCCCTTTCCAAAAGGGTTCGGAGATGTTACATTGTTTGAACAAGCACAACACAGCACAGGACAAGAGTTATTACCCGAATTTTATACAAGCAACAGAGACCACAAGTAAAGCCAGGAGCACGAAAATACACAGCTGGCTGTGACACCCAGCGAGGACTAGAACTGAGCTCAGGTCACCTCACTGGAGTCACATATTTAACCAAATGGAGAAAGAAAAGGTAGCATGGGCTAGGGTAGAGACATGAGGACACTAATGAAATAGTAACACGGGAGTAGGGGAACTATCAGAGTTCACAGTAATAAACTCCTCAAGCTAGTGACAGGGGACTGCGTACACACACCCTCCTTTGTGCTTTCAAAGTCCAAATTTACAAAGAATGTGCTTATTTATAGCTCTAAGTCAGAGTCCTGAGATAAAGGCAGAAAGATATGTACTGCAAGCATAGCTATCACACTCAAGTATGCCTTCCTTTATTTATGCATCCACAGAACTGAATACAGTCTTGACTCTGAGGTCTCATTCCTCATCTGAGGTGTAGGAGTTTTCACTAGACGGTCCCCAGGGTCCTGATGTTCTCCCCGCTCTCTGGCATTACGGTCTAAAGAGTACTTTGTTTCTGCAGTACTGGAGATCAAAGACAGGGCCAGGCACATTGCAGGCATGCGCTCTGCTACCAAGCCACACCCCCAGCTAGGCCTACGGAGTATCTTTATATGCATTGATTTCAATCAGACACAATCAGTCCAGATACTATTCTGGTTGGGTTTTGTTTTTGTTTTGAGAAAGGACCCCACTATAAACCAGACTGGCCTGAAGCATCTTAATCATCCTGTCCTTATGTCCCAAATGCTGGGATTCCCAACTCCAGATCTGGGGAATTCCTGAAAGATTCCTGTTTCAAATCTCCCCGTACAGTAGTCAGCCCTCCCTCTGCCAGACCTCGTACCCTTCTCCTTTCCACAAGTGTGGATCCCGAGAGCACTCCCTAATAAACTGACATCCCAGATACACAAGTGCTTTGCCTGCATGCATGTACTGCGCCAGGAAGTCAGAAGAAGGTACCAGATCCCCTGGAACTAGAGTTACAGACAGCTGTGAGCTGCCAAGTAGGTTGCTGGGAACTGAACCTGGGTCCTCTGCAAGAGCAGCAAGTACTCTTAGCCTGCAAGTCATCTCTCCAGCCCCTGAGACGCTACTCTTAAAAAGTCAATACACTGATCTATAAGTTATTTCTATTTTTTTTTTCTTTTAAGCCTACAGCACCCGGTATTCCCAGGCGGTCTCCCATCCAAGTACTAACCAGGCCTGACCCTGCTTAGCTTCCGAGATCAGATGAGATCGGGCGCGTTCAGGGTGGTATGGCCGTAGACTATAAGTTATTTCTAATACTATCACTTTGCATATTTTTCATTATGGACTTTCTAAAAATTTTTATTTATTTATTTATTGAGGGCTTTTCTGTGTAACAATTCTGGCTGTACTGGAACTCACTCTGTAGACCAGATTGGCCTTCAATTCACAGAGACTCACCTGCCTCTGCCTCCCTAGTGCTGGGATTAAAGGTGTATGCCACCACTGCCTGGCTCATTATAGTTTTAACGCTGAACTCCTACTCAAGTGTAACAACAGATTAAATCAAATAGCCCTCATTAAACTGGAAAATCTTCCTGGGGGTATGATTAAAAGCTCAGTGGTTAAAGGCTCTTTCCACCTGATGACGCAAGCATCGCCACCAGAGTTTGGCCCCCAGAGCCTACATCAAGGTGAAAGGAGAGAACCAACTCCAGTTGTCCTTTGACATCCCCACACATGTGCATACACACAAATGATAAATCTTAAAAAATTTAATGTATCTATAATCCCATTATTTGAGAGGCAAAGACAGCTGGGAGATGGTGGCGCATGGCTTTAATCCCAGTACTCGGGAGGCAGAGGCAAGCAAATCTCTGTGAGTTTGAAGCCAGCCTGCTATTTCCAGGACAGGCACCAAAACTACACAGCAAAACCCCATCTTGAAAAACCAAAAAATAAAAAAATATAAAAATAAAAAATAATCCAAAAAAAAGGCAAAGACAAGAAAACTAACGCAAGTTCAAGGCCGGCCTGGTCTGTACAGTTTATTCCAGGCCAGGTCTGGTGGCTCACAGATCATCGCTGCCTGAATGCTCAGAACCTTGTTCTACAAAGGCTCCAAAGCTTTGCCTTCTGTGATGTACACACTGAGACGTCTGAACCAGACACCTCACTAGGAATGAAGAACTCACTGTCCTAGCGGCAGGCAGTGCTGCCAAAAGGCAGCCCGCAGGCTCAAAGCTACAGAACACCGCCCTGTAGCTGCTTTCTACTGGGGGTAAGGGCAGCCAGAAGCCATTATTGGACAATGACAGGAGGGTACTTCCCAACTCTCAGTTCCCTGAGGAGCAGGCAGAGCTGTCAGGGCACCTCAGCCCCTCTCCACCCAACCCTGCAGACTTCCCCTCCTCTCCACAGGGGTGAATCTCCGACACGCCCTACTAAAGTGTCTCGCAGATAATTGATATCTCAGAGTCAGCTTCCCGAGAACCCAACCTAGGACACCACCCAAATCATGAGCAACCATCTAATTAAACCAAAAAACAATCTAAAATTTATATGTGCACGTGCGCGCGCACACACAGACACAAGCCACGACATGTATGACTGTTAGTTATTCCGCGGTTACTTCTGATGTCGAATAAAGTTTTTAATGAATCAACTAATTGATTAATTAGGAGTGTGGATGCCCATGCTGAGGTAAGAATGCGCGGTCAATAAACAACATTTTGGAAATCACTTCTCTCTTCCACCTTACAGACCATGTCTCTCCTCTCTCCACCGTGCTGTGCTGTCCAGGCTAGCTAGCCAAATCTGACTTTTTACATGGGTTCTGGCCATTGAACTCTGGTCAGGTTTACCTGTTGGGTCATCTCCCCAGTCCCTAAAACTGTTTTCTGATCCCTTTGAAACTGAGCTCAAAAAGACATCCAGGGATTATGTCACAGACACACATAAAAACTCTGGGCTCCAGGCATAGTCCCCTCTCTTTGTTTGTTTTGTTTTTCGAGACAGGGTTTCTCTGTGGCTTCATAGTCCCCTCTTGAGAATCATAATGGACACGACCTACTTCATGTTCTGTAAAAACACAGGAACCCGCATCTCAATGTCTATCAACCCCTTCTACTTCAAATGCTTGTTGGCTATGACCCACCTGCACCAAGACTCAAAAGTCTACTGTGGGGAGGTGAGATGGCTCAAGTGGGTATAGTCACTTGTCACCAAACCTGATGTCCTGAGATTGCTTCCCCGGTCCACATGGTAAAAGTGGAAAACCAATTCCTCTTACCTCCCTCCACACTTATGTATATGTATACACACACACACAGAGACACACAACACGCACACAAAGTGAAAATTTTCAATTTAAAAATAAAGACTAATTAACTAATAATTAATGTCCACGGTGCCTGCCTATGTCCCCCATGATTCAAATCCAGCCTCTGCACCATGCTCTCCCTATTCATCCGCCAAAGACACAGCAACCAATTGGGCCCAGTTCCCTTCTCATTCCTTTGCACGCCTTTGGAACCAGAAGATCTATGTGCAACTGTGTGAAAATCCCAGCTCTGTTCCCTTCTTGACTGTGTGCCCAGGCAGGCCACTGCAGCCCAATGGGACATTTAAATTAAGCAGTAAGTACCACACGAGGAAGGCCTATACCCCAACCCACCAAATCATCCCCCTTGTCACTGTAACTGCCTCCGGAGGGCGTTCCCTTCAAACTTTTTTTTTTCTTTCAGTTTTTCGAGACAGGGTTTCTCTGTGGCTTTAGAGACTGTCCTGGGACTAGCTCTTGTAGGCCAGGCTGGCCTCGAACTCACAGAGATCCGCCTGCCTCTGCCTCCCGAGTGATGGGATTAAAGGCGTGCACCACCACTGCCTGGCCTCTTTTTCTTTTTTAATTTAACCTCTGACCCTCCTACAAACTCTTACTAATGCACATAGTAAATCAAACAAGGAAATTCTATTCTCAAGTTTCATTTACTTAAAAAAAATCTATTTTTAGGGCCGGGCAGTGGTGGTGCCCGCCTTTAACCCCAGCACTTGGGAGGCAGAGGCACGCAGATCTCTGTGAGTTCAATGCTAGACTGATCTACAGACTGAGTTCCAAGACAGGATCCAGAGAAACCCTGTTTAGAAAAAAACAAACAAGCAAATATATAAATTAAAAAAAAAACCCTCCTCAAAACAAACCCAAAAAAAGTCTATTTTCTGGTGATTTTATTTTTCTTTTATATATATGACTGTTTTGTCTGCATGAACATCTGTGCACCATGTGTGTGCCGCGCCCATACATGTCAGAAAGAGGAATCAGATTCTCTAGAACTAGCATTAGAAATAGTTTATGAACTGCCATATGAATGCTGGGAATCAAAACCAGGTCCTCTGGAAGAGCAGTCAGTGCTCTTAACCTCTGGATCATCTCTCCAACTCAGTTTCACTTTTTGTTTTGGTTGTTTTGGTTTTTGTGTGTGAAAGAGACATGGTTTCACTATGTAGCCCAGACTGGCTTTGAACTCAAACACTTCCTGCCTCAGTTTCCCCAGTACTGGGATTACAGGTGTGTGTTACCACATACACCTCCTTTACTGAAACTCACAACACAAAGCCACAAAGTTAAAGATTAGCCTTTTGACCTCCTCAAGTTTTGAGTCTGTAAACTGAATATCCATTGTAATGACTCTTTCTTTGTGCTGACAGCCAGCTCCTAAATAATGACACGGAGACCTATTATTAATTATGAAAGCTTGACCTTAGCTTAGGCCTGTTTTTAACTACCTCTTATAACTTAACCCATTTCTATTAATCTACGTTCTATTGTGTACCTCCCATTCTTCTTCGGTGTTTCCTGGTGTTTCTCAGGGACCTAGATTCATCTCCTACTTCCCCCCCCCCACTGTCTGGAAGTCCCACCTATACCTCCTGCCTAGCTATTAGCCATTCAGCTCTTTATTAAACCAATCACAGCAATGTATCTTCACAGTGTACAAATGTCCCAGTTACTGAGCACTTAGAATGGACCAGGCAGTGTTGCAGGCACACAAATGCTGCAGCAATCCTCAGAGACTGTTTTAGCAGGCTTTCTTGGACTGCCAACAATGTCCCAAACCAAGACAAGGAAACATATTATCAATTATGAATGCTTCACCTTATCTTTTGTTAGTCCCACAAGCTCTTGTAACTTAACCTGTTTCTCTTCATTTACATTTTGCCTCAGGCTTTTTATCTATCTTTCATTTTATATGCCCTACTACTCCACATCTGTCTGTCTGAGAGACCCTGTCTCAAAAAAAAAAAAAACATGAAGAACATAACTAAACAAACAAACAAGCAAACAAAAAATCAGGAGGCAAAGGCAGGCGAGCCTCTGAGCATTCAAGAACAGACTGATCTACAGAGCGAGTTCCAGGCAAACAAACATACACAGAGAAACCCTGTCTCGAAAAACCAAAAATAAAAAACAGATTCAACGCAATGCCCATCAAAATCCCAACAAAATTCTTCAAAGACATTGAAAGAACGGTACTCAAATTCATTTGGAAAAGCAAAAAACCCAGGATAGCCAAAACAATCCTGGGCAACAAAAGAACTTCTGGAGGCATCACAACCCCTGACTTCAAACTATACTACAGAGCTACAGTACTGAAAACAACCTGGTACTGGCATAAGAACAGACAGGAGGACCAATGGAACCGAACAGAAGACCCGGATATCAATCCACACATCTTCAAACACCTGATATTTGATAAAGAAGCAAAAAATATCAAATGGAAAAAAGAAAGCATATTCAACAAGTGGTGCTGGCATAACTGGATATCAACATGTAGAAAAATGAAAATAGACCCATATCTATCACCATGTACAAAACTCAAATCCAAATGGATCAAAGACCTCAATATAAAGCTAGCCACACTGAACCTTATAGAAGAGAAAGTGGGAAGTACACTTGAATCATTGGCACAGGGAACCACTTCCTAAATAGAACCCCAGCAGCACAGACACTGAGAGAAACAATTAATAAATGGGACCTCCTGAATCTGAAAAGCTTCTGTAAAGCAAAGGACACGGTCAACAAGACAAAACGACGGCCTACAGAATGGGAAAAGATCTTCACTAACCCCACATCAGACAGAGGTCTGATCTCCAAAATATACAAAGAACTCAAGAAATTGGACACCAAAAGAACACATAATCCAATTTAAAAAATGGAGAACATACCTAAACAGAGAACTCTCAAGAGAGGAATCTAAAATGGCTGAAAGACACTTAAGGAAATGTTCAACATCCTTAGTCATCAGAGAAATGCAAATCAAAACAACTCTGAGATTCTATCTTACACCTGTAAGAATGGCCAAGATCAAAAACCCTGATGACAACTTATGCTGGAGAGGTTGTGGGGAAAAGGGAACACTTCTGCATTGCTGGTGGGAATGCAAGCTGGTACAACCCCTATGGATGTCAGTGTGGCGATTTCTCAGAAAATTAGGAAACCACCTTCCTCAAGACCCAGTAATACCACTTTTGGGTATACATCCAAAGGATGCTCAATCGTGCCACAAGGACATATGTTCAACTATGTTCATAGCAGCATTGTTTGTCATAGCTAGAAACTGGAAACAACCTAAATGCCCCTCGATCAAAGAATGGATAAAAAAAAAATGTGGTACATTTACACAATGGAGTACTACACAGCAGAAAAAAATAATGACAGCTTGAATTTTTCAGGAAAATGGATGGAGCTATAAAGCATTATTTTGAGTGAGGTAACCCAGACACAGAAAGACAATTATCACATGTACTCACTCCCAGGTGATTTTTAAACATAAGGCAAAGAAAACCAGCCTACAAACCACAATCCCAGAGAATTTAAACAATACGGACACTAAGAGAGACTTAGATCTAATCTACATGGAAAGTAGAAAGTCTAAAAAGACAATATCTCCTGATTAAATTGGGAGCATAGGGACTTTGGGAAAGGGTTGAAGGAGGGAGGGGAGTGGCAGGGAAGGGAGCAGAGAAAAATGTGAAGCTCAATAAATATCATGGAAAAAAAATTTATCTTTCAGCCAGGCAGTGATGGCACATGCCTTTAATCCCAGCACTCAGGAGGCAGAGACAGGCAGGTCTCTGTGAGTTCGAGGCCAGCCTGGTTTACGGAGCGAGTTCCAGGACAGGCTCCAAAGCTACACAGAGAAACCCTGTCTCAAAAAATAAAAAAGAAGAAAGAAAGAAAAGAAAAGTCCATCTTGGGCTGGAGAGATGGCTCAGAGGTTAAGAGCACTGACTGTTCTTCCAGAGGTCCTGAGTTCAATTCCCAGCAACCACATGATGGCTCACAACATCTGTAATAAGATCTGGTGCCCTCTTCTGGCCCGCAGGGACACATGCAAGTAGAATGCTGTATACATAATAAATAAATCTAAAAAAAAAAAAAAAAAGAAAGAAAAAGAAAAGTTCATCTCTCTCATCACCTTAGTCACATTTGAAGTGTGCTCAGGTGTTACTTGTGTGGCTGGTAGCCACCTTATTGGAAGCACAGTTCACGCTGAAGCACTTATGTGGAAGAAAATTCTATCCACACAAATACCAACCTAGGCAGGCAGATTAAAAGCAGGTTTTTATTTGGGGGAGAAAAAAAAAAAGAAAAGAAAAAAGAAAAACAAACAAACAAACAAAAAAAAAAAAACAACCCACCCTGGGAAGAAACTAATAGTAGTGAGTTTCAAAGCAAATGCAGCCCAATTGCAAGGCAGTGCTACAGCCACCCGCTCAAAGGCAGATCCAATCCTGCAACCTGTTTTGGATGATTCCAAGCTGCCTGCGTGGTGGAATGCAAATTTTCAGCAAGCTGAGAAAATTCCAGCACTATCTGAGCTGCGATAAGCTCCCCATTTTTCACCCACTCTCCTGTTGCAACAGACGGATCTGGTAACACAAAACCACTTCCCAGCTGTTTCCCAATCTCTGCCTTTGCTCAAGCCGCTTGTGCTATGGAAAATACCCTTTCCCCTCTTTGTCTGGTTGCCACCCATCTCTTCTGTGATTTTCTTTTTCCGGGAAATGACCCACCACATCCCAGTTCTCTTAAAGCCTCTTTCAGTAATTAGCCCCTGCAAAAACACCATTAAAGTGTTTACCGAATTATGTACTATTATATAAAAACACTCCCATGCCTCTCCAGAAAATGCCCAGATAGCAGAAACCAAGTCTCATTTGTTATTCTAAGTTACTACTCAACCCCTAGCATAGTGTCTGATACTATGTATCAGGTATTTGCTGAGTGACACACAACACAAACAAATTAGGTCATAGCAGACTTATCTTCAAAGTCCAGTTTCTAAATGGGCAGGGCAGATGATAGTATGGCCAAACGAAGAAAAACAAACTTCCTTCAAAATCCAATCTCTGCAATATTTTAATACTATCATAATTCATTTTTAAGCTTTAGTTTTGGGGGGAGAAAACTAAAATTAGTATTTTTATTTCATTTGGGACAGGGTCTCACGTAACCCAGGCTAGCCAGTTTTTGTTCCTTCTGCCTTCACCTCCTGAATGCTGGGGTTACATGAGTACTTCATCATCCATAGTTTTATGCATCACTGGGGATTGAATCCAAGGCTTCATGCATATTAGGCAAGCATTCTACCAACTGAACTACACTCCCAGCTGCTAAAACCTAGCCTTGTTTTTTTGTTCGTAAGATTTTATCTGTGTGTGTGTGTGTGTGTGTGTGTGTGTGTGTGTGTGTGTGTGGCCACAGAGGCCAGGGCAGCAGATCCCCCTGGAGCTGGAGTTACAGGTGGCTGTGAATCTCCCAATGCTAGTACTAGGAACCAAACTCAGGTCTTAACTGTCAAACCCTCTCTCAAATCCTGAAGCTTAGACAGAAGTCAGAAGAGGGCGCTAGATCCCCTGCAACTGGTGTTATGAATGGTAATGAACTATCGTGAGGGTGCTGGGACCTGAACCCCAATCCTCTAGAACAAGTGCTTTTGATCCCTGAGCCACCTCTCCAACCCTTTTAGTTGTGTACTTTAAAAACAAGGAGTTTTGGTTTAATTCTGATATTTCGTTATTTTGAGATAGGATTTCACTATGTAGCCCAGACTGTCCTTGAATTGGCTGTCTAGAACAGGCTGGCTTTTAATTTATGGAAACTGTCTTGCCCCCTGCCTTTGAGTGAGTGCTGGGATTAGGAGTGGATGCTTGAGATTACAAGCCTGCTCCACCACTCCAGGCTAACAAAATGATTTTAAATTCAATTGTCTCGAAACAATGTTTACTCTCTCTACCCACAATTCCCGCTTACTGTTTTGTAAATGGGGCTTATTTCTGCACCTGGGATGCAGTGAGTCTGCAGGTGTTGCACACACAGCAGGCAAGAGGCTGGTTTCTGCATCTGGGCTGTGCACACTGTGACCTGAAGACCTCCAGGGAAAGAACAAAGAGCCACAGGTAGAAAAAGAGCCAGAAAAACCTCTAATGCAGGGTCTAAAACAGCAAGAAGTGGGAGAAACCCCTGTGACCAGCTGTCTCAAGTCAATGGAAAGAGAAGGGAAGGATGAGAGTTAGGAAAGGGCTGGAAAATTCACCAAGAACTCAGAACAGAGACAGATACAGCCACTTGGTCATTCAGGTGAAGCCGGTACCAGTAAAACACGTGGTCACCCTCCTTCGTTTGTGGTTCTTTATCAACCGAAAGCCAGTCACACTGGCAAACACTTGGAACCCCAGTACTTGGGATGTAGTGGTGAACAGATAAAGATAAGAAGGAGTTCAAGGCCAGCCTTAGCTGCTTGGTAACTCTGATATCAGCCTGCACTGCACAGGGCCCAGTCACAAAGACAACAAAACAACAGAATAAACCAAACCGCTCTTGCTTTCCTACTCCCAAAGAACGTGGGCTCTATCTGGGGAAAAAAAATAGAAGAGGTGAATCCATTCCCAACACCACCATTATTCTCATGACCACAAGAGCAGCAAAAGTTTACACAAACTCAAGTCAGCAGAAAAGGAAACTGCCGGCCAGGCCATTGCTTTTAAGGTCAGCTACAAAACGGTTTATGTTGTTATGGACTGTGCTGATTCCCCCAAATTCTCATACTTATGCCCCAGCTCCCAACACCTCGGCATGTGCTCGGAGACAGAACCTTTAAAGAGGCAATGATGTTAAGACGAGGTTACTACTGGATGTTTCGATCCAATCCAGCTGGTCTCCTTACAATAAAGGCACACCTGGAATGTGTGGCATGTGGACAGACAGCAAGGGGGAGAGCCATCTGCCAGCCAAGGAGAGAGGTCTCACAGGGAACTAATCCAGCCAGTAATCCATCTTAGACTTCCAGCATCCAGAACTGTGAGAAAAGTTTTGACAAGCTAACCAGCCTGTGGCGTCTGTTACAGTGGCCCTAGCAAACTAACACAATGGTCCCCTGGTTTATCTGTACACCCACATCTGCAGAGCACATAGATAAAAGAAGGCATGAGGACACTACACAAAGAAAGAACCAGCTTGTTCTACACAGTGAATTCATCATATCTGAATTGTAAGCACTGAACACAATCAAG
Source organism: Ondatra zibethicus (assembly GCA_004026605.1). NCBI lineage: Eukaryota > Metazoa > Chordata > Mammalia > Rodentia > Cricetidae > Ondatra > Ondatra zibethicus. Next base: position 14,867 of record PVIU01025077.1, read on the forward strand.
AAAACCACTGGCTAATACAATAACTACCACTAACATTTTCTGAATATCCACTATGTGCCAGATACTCCAAGGCCTTTAGTGATTTATAACTCTTTACTCTTAGACTAATGCTATGAGACAGATACAATTATAGCTCTCATCTTTAATGAGTAAGCAGGGCACAGAAATTAATTTGCTCAAGGTCACAAAACTAGTGGGTGGCAAAGCTAAATTTGTAACTCACATAATATGGCCCTAGTACACAAATTGAATCAACTACTGTAATACCATATATCCTGCACCCCTCCCCACGTATACTTACTTGTGTGTGCACGCAAATATGTACATGCCAGTGTGCCCGCGTGGACTCAGCAGAACACTAGTGGGGAGTCTTCTCTCCTTCCACTATGTGATCCCAGAAACCAAACTTAAATTGACAGGCATAGTTGCAAGCATCTTTACCTACTAAGCTATCTTGCAGGCCCTTTGTTCTTGAGAAAAAAAATCTCAAGTATAACCACGGTTGGCCTGCACCTCCTCCGTAGGATTCATGTTTTGGAGAGAAAGATAACCCTTAAAATTTACTTCCCCTCCTTCTGCAAATGAAAACAAGAAATGACGTGGCAGACGAAAAAAAAAAAAAAACACAGGCATGTTGGCACACGCCTGTAATCCTAGCACTTGTGCATAGAGGTAGGAGCATCAGGAGTTCCAGGTCACCCGTCTTCAGCTATGTAGTTACAGTCAAGTCTGGGTTATATAAACTCCTACCCTTAAGAAAAATAAAACAAAGCACAGTGCCATTCAAAGCAAATTTAAACCAATCTGAACTGACATAGAAACACAGAAATATCTCCAAAATGTAAGATTAATATATAAAGTGATACTAACACCCTTTTTGAGTCTTGCCATGCCTGACCTGAACTTGCTTGCCATGTAGACAGAATAGGCAAAAGAGGCTTGCCTTAAATTCAAAGAGGTCAGTCTCCTGGGGCTTCTGAGTGCTACGATTAAAAGCATACTTCAGGCCTGGAGGGATGGCTCAGCCATTAAGGGCTAGGCTCACAACCAAAAATATAAGAGTTCGGTTCCCGGGCTGGAGAGATGGCTCAGAGGTTAAGAGCACTGACTGCTCTTCCAGAGGTCCTGAGTTCAGTTCCCAGCAACCACATGGTGGCTCACAACCATCTGTAATGAGATCTTGTGCCCTCTTCTGGCCTGCAGCATACATGTAGGGAAAACACTGTATACATGATTAATAAATAAATATTTAAAAAAAAAAAAACAAGAGTTCGTTTCCCAGCTCCCAGCACCCACGGCTATCCCTCCAGGTATTTAAAAAAAAAAAGGAAAAAGAAAAAAAAAGCATGCTTCAATCTACATAAATAATTTTAAAAGAAATTTTATATATAATAAAAATAGCTCAAGCATATACATTTTACAATCTCTAAGAATGACCTCACTTGGCAGTCTCCATCATCTCTCCTGCCCACGTTCTGTATTTCAGTAATAAACAGGTATATCTGAAGTATCATAACCTAGAAGAAAGAGGAGGTAGGAAGGAGAGGTCACCCTTGTAGTGTCAGTACTTGGGAAGCCTGGGCAGAAACTGTGAGTTGAGGCCAACATGGACTACAGAGTGAAACCCTGTCTCAAAACAACTCGAGGGGAAGAAGGGAAAGGGGGTAAATCAGATAAACTACAAGAAGAAACACAGCCAAATAAACAGGAGAGGCAAACACACAGCCAGAAACTAGAAGGCATGGGGCTGGGAGTGCAGCCCAGTGGGAGAGCCCTTGCCTGGCTGTGCAAGGTTCTGGGTTTAATGTCCAGCCCCACAAAAGGAGAAAAAGAGGAGAGAAAAACAAGAGAGATGAGAGAAAGAGGGGGAAGTATCCGATATCAGTTATCAGTGGTATACTGTATCAGAAAGTGAACGATGTTCAAATAAACGTTAAAGGTGAACTGAGGTAACAGGTGAGGAAGAAACGTGAACTGCAGGGAAGGCTATGTGAGGGAGGAACAGGGTATAAGGACACTGGCACCCGATGTCCTGGAGACAAGGACGGAAAGCAGGCAGAAGAACATGCACAGGAGGATGTGGAAGACAAAACAAGGGAACAGGCAATAATCACAAACTATTAACAACTAAGTCAGTCATCTCCACATATTTTCATAAGAGAGATGATTTCTTTTACTCCCCCTCCCCCCAATCCCCTGGTTTTGGAGACAGGGTCTCAGTATGTAGCCCCTGGCTTGTCCGAAGTCAAAGTTTATCACACTGGTCTCGAACTTCGGCAATCCTTCTTCTGTTTCTATAGTACTGGTATCATGGGCATGTAGCACCAGGCTGAGTCTAAGAGACTTTTTTCGAGAGTTGGTGGCTGAACTTAGCTAATTAATGTGCTCTCCCAACCTCCACTCCTTATCCTCAGGATGCATTCCAAGTTCTGCCCTCGCATGAAACCAAAGATACTCTAAACCCAAAGCTTTTGATAGTCTTTTTGTTTTTTTGAAAATATTTTTATGGTTTATTTAACTTTATTTTATGTGCATTGGTGTGAAGGTGTCAGATTCCCCTGCAACTGGATCTTCAGACAGTTGTGAGCTGCCATGTGGGTGCTGGGAATTGAACCCGGGTCCTTTGGAAGAGCAGTCAGTGCTCTTAACCACTGAGCTATCTCTCCAGCCCTTGGATAGTCTTTCTTACATGTAATAAGGCTTAATGCATAAACTAGAAACAATAAAGAATTAGTAACAGTAATTCATAATATAATGGCAATACACTGTGATAAAAGTTATTTAAAAGTAATGTACTATTAATAGCTAGGTGGGGTGGTACATGCTTGTAATACTAGCACTTGGGAGGTGGAAGGAGGAGGCACTCAAGACAAGCATCAGCCATCAGCCACATAGTGAGGTAAAGGCGACCCTGACCACACAAGACTATATCAATAACCACCACAACAAAATCCACTCCAAATTCGTGTACTGTTTATTCCTGGAATTTTCCTTTTAATATTTTCAAATCCAGACTTACCATAGGTAAACTAAAATGCAGAAATGAAAACAAGAATCAGGGGCCAACTATATAAATCTGTAACACTGACGGTGCAACTACAGAAAATCACAGTGTATCTGAGTAATAATACAAAGTGGTAAATGGTTTTTCCAAAATGGTCACATTTATCTAGTGTTATCTCCTTCCACATGCATGTTTTAGGACTAGGGTAGGGTCTAAGTTCTCTTCGGTGTGGACAGATTCCTATGACTACTAAATGATAGCCAAGAGTGATACACAGAATCTTCACATTAATGTTAGTGCTATTTTCTTATTATAGTCTTAAAAACAAAAAACAAAAACAAACAAACAAACAAAAAAAAACAAGCCAGGAATGGTGGAACATGCCTTTAATCCCAGCACTAGGGAGGTAGAGGCAGGTGGATCTCTATAAGTTCAAGGCCAGCCTGATCTACAGAACAGGGTTACTGCAGACAGCAGCCAGGACTACAGAGGAACCCTGTCTCAACAGACCCCCCCATCTCAAAAGACCCTGACACAAGTACTACTGTTATCATCCCATTTTGTTTTGTCTGTGTGTGTGTGTGTGTGTATGTGAGAGAGAGAGAGAGAGAGAGAGAGAGAGAGAGAGATGCCTGCCTATGCACACACTTAAGGAAACCAGATATGTCTTTTTTAATTGATTTTATTGAGCTCTACATTTTTCTCTGCTCCCCTCCCTGCCTCTCCCATCCCCTTCAATCCTCTCCCATGATCCCCATGCTCCCAATTTACTCAGAAGATCTTGTCTTTTTCTACTTCCCATGTAGATTAGATCCATGTATGTCTCTCTCTTAGGGTCCTCATTGTTGTCTAGGTTCTCTGGGATTGTGATTTGTAAGCTGGTTTTCTTTGCTTTAAGTTTAAAAGCCACTTATGAGTGAGTACATGTGATAATTGTCTTTCTGGGTCTGGGTTACCTCGCTCAATATGATGTTTTCTAGCTTCACCCATTTACCTGCAAATTCAAGCTGTCATCATTTTTTTCTTCTGTGTAATACTCCATTGTGTAAATATACCACATTTTCCTTATCCATTCTTCGGTCGACTAGACTGTCTAGACAGCAAGCTCCCAGGACTGGGACTGAAGGGGCACATTGTCAGGCCTCACTGTGCCCTGCTTTTAACAGGGGTTCTGGGAATACAGGTCTTCATGCTTACACAGCAAGTATTTTATCAACTGAGCCACCTCCCAAGACCCTCATCTCGTTTTATAGATGAGGAAACTGAGGCTTAGAACAGTTGCTGCATAAGAAGGCAAGGGTCATAAACCTCTCCAATTCTTTTTGGGACTCTTGTTTTCTTTTGTGTTTATTTAGGCAGTATTATGAATCGAATCTATGGCCTGATGCAGGTAAGAGAAGGGCTCTATTACTGAGCTACCATTCCAATTTTAAATCTATTTCTTTTTATTATTATTAATTTATTTTTAATTTTAATTTTATGTACGTGGGTATTTTGTCTGCATGCATGTCTGTTCCAGATGTGTGCCTGGTGCCTGCAAAGGTCAGAAGAAGGCACCAGATCTGATTATAGACGGCTGTGAGCCACCATGTGGTTGCTGTAAATTGAACTGGAAGAACAGCCAGTGTTCTTAACCTCTGAGCCATCTCTCCAGCCCCACAGCCACTGTTCTTAATCTCTGAGTCATCTCTTGCCAAGTCTGTCCATTTCTGAGGCTCCAAAACTACTACGCTGTAGTCCAATTCCACTGGTCAAGCAAAGAAAACTCATCAAGGTCCTGTTCAAATGTCCCTTTATTCCTGGTTTTTCTCCAGTAACTAAAGGTAAATTTAAAGATTAATTTATTAAAGTAACTTAATGTTATATGGTATGGGAAATAAAAAAAAATACCTAAATGCCCCCAAAAAGGTAAATGGTTAAATTAGCATAGTCATACAACACAAGAGATCTTTGTGTGGGGGGGGAGGGGTGAGACAGGGTTTCTCTGTGTAGCCCTGGCTGTTCTGGAACTTACTCTGTTGACTAGGCCGGCTTTGAATTCACAGAGTTCCACCTGCCTATGCCTCCCAAGTTCTGAGATGAAAGGCATGTGCTAACAAGCCTTTGTTTAAGTTAATATTTGTATGTATCACATTAATTCGTAGAATCCTAGAAGTATTCAGCTGTATATAGAATACATGTGATTATGTTTCTCTATAGTCCTATACTATCCCATTTTTTAAAGTGGAGCAAGTATCTGATAGGGGATATTTATACACTTTGTGAACATGTATTACTGGATTGGTGTACTAAAAAGCTGAATGGCCAATCGCCAGATCGGAGATTTAGGTGGGACTTCCCAGCAAAGAGAGAACGCTGGGAAGAAGGAAAGCAGAGTCGCCAGCCAGACATGGGGAGGAAACAGGAGGTACAAGATGGAAGAGAGGTAATGCCACATGACAAAATGTCAATTAATATAAATCGGATAATTTAAGTTATAAGAGCCTAAGCTAAAGTCAAGCTTTCATAATTCATAGTAAATTTCCATGTTGTTGTGAGCTGTCTGTCCAAAGAAAAATCCAACTACATATGGCATTCAAATTGGAGGCTCAAATCTACATAGGGCCTGCAAAAGTGGTCTTTCAGGTAGGCTCGACGAAGGGAGGCGTGGTTCTTTTAAGAGGCCCTACTGTGCAGCTGAGCACTGGAGCAGCAGACACTGGGTACAAATTCCTGCTTCAGACAGACACAACAAATTCCAGAGCTACAGCAGGTAAATACCATTCAGAGCCAGATAGCCCGGAGCTGGATAGCCATCATGAGGCTCGGCTCTCGTGGACCTGAAGGGGGTGGAGCCAGCCACCATCACCACTCTGTGGCAGTTACCTAGCAGTGTAAGATTTGTTTCTCATGGTCAGAGAACACAGCAAGCTTATGGCTGCAGGCTCAAAAAAAGTACAATATGCTCTAAAAGGTACTTTAAAAAAAGAAAAAGAAGGGGCTGGAGAGATGGCTCAGTGGTTAAGAGTAGTGCCTGCTCTCCCAAAGGTCCTAAGTTCAATTCCCAGCAACCACATGGTGACTCACAACCATATGTAATGAGGTCTAGTGCCCTCTTCTGGCCTGCAGACATACACACAGACAGAATATTGTATACATAATAAATAAATAAATATTTTAAAAAAGAAAAAGAAAATGGATATAGACAGTCATAAAACTAAATAACTAAAAAATAGTAAGTAAAGACTTTAAAGAGAGTAAAGTAATATAAAAAATAAGTCATGTAAGGGTGGGAAATTTTATAACACAGGGAGTTTGGACCTTGTTATGGAGTTTTGTTAGTTTTGAATCATTTGAATGCTAAGGAACAAAGAACAACAGCTGCTGAGAGACACTGGATTATGAAAGGGACTGCTGAATTAAACCAGACTATACAATTTAGAGATATCTTAGCATCAGAATGGAAGTCGGGAAATGTGTTGCACTGGAAAAAGGTTGTGCTTGCACACCCACACCAACACATGAAACAAAAAGCCATGTATTCCTTCAAAATTAATAAAGATCAGATTTGACCGGGAGAGACCTCCTGAGGATCTTGGCTTACAGATATGAGAGAAAAAGTCATGAAAGACTACAGGACAGGTAACATATATGCTGATCCCTCAACATGGAAACAGCTCTGAGACTAGGTGAGACATGATAAATCTTATTGGTCACAGGGTCCTCATCATTTATATTATACTTTGGATAAGCAGTCCAAATGGATAAGCTCTACACTTTCCCATCACACTGAGACTGGACAACAAATGATACAGCTAGCTCTCCCAGGACCTGACCAATACCCCAATTTTTTCAAGGTCCCCTAAAGATGCCATCACCCCAGACAACAGGAAGCAGTCTAGAGAACACAATGCCCACATACCCAAGAGGTGGAATGGGTGGTTTCTGGTCCTTCAATGTATGTTTTTCATTGTTTGGGGCTGGGGAAATTAGTTACAAGTTGTTACTGATAATGATCAAAAAATAAATAAATAAAAATACTAAACAAAAAAAGGTTAGATTCAAGGATTTTTCTAAAAAGAAAGGGGGGGATATAAAAATGATAGACTAAAAGGGTAGATTATTTAACCTACTTTTAAATTTAAAAAACTATGAATCTCAAATATTTTACATTGGCATGGATTTTTATAAATTGATACAAATTTAAGGTTATTTTTGTTATACTGTATATGTTTCTACTCTTGTTTAAGGTATTGTACCTGTGCAGCTCATTTTAATATGGATTATAAAGTTCTAGTTCTTAAAGGCTATTATTACAAACTGTTTAGGATAATTAAGAAATGCAGGTTAGTAGTTAGTCATCTATAACAATAAAACCTGTAGTCATGTTAAATATGTATTCAAAGTCAATCAGAGATATATTATAGCTAGACAGATGGTCTTAAAACTCTTCAGAGACCTACAGAATATGGCATTTAAGATGCTTTAATAACATAAGACTTTTCATGACAGTGAGACACATATGCTCCTGGAAATACCAATTTACTTAAATAAAGAATGATGGGCGTTGAATAACCTCCATATGGAGTTTGCTTTCAATGTGGCAGAGCTAGTCATCTGGGCAGGAAACTGCCCTCACCTCAACTGCTGACAGAATGCTCTCCAAACTGGATAAGCAGGACAAAAAAGAAGGCAATTGCTGAACTTTGTCAAGACAAGGTAGGACGTTCCTTCAAGCTAAATCCCTGCTTTACAGAAGAAGTCTGTCGAATATTTTAGGCCTGTAGGCCAAAGATAGATGCTCCAACATTACAGAGGAACCTTGGGTCACTGTCCTGGCAGCCAGCTGTCTCTGTTGTTTTTACAGTTTTGGAAGTTGTTTGCTCTGCCCTTCCTGTTTACTCAGGTAATATTATATCCTTCTCGGGTCTTTGATGGGGTTGAAGGCTAGTTATAGTTACAGTTTTCCTTGTTATCAAATTCAGAAAAGACATCCACAAAAGAGATATAAATTGCATAAGGTTGAGAACTATAAAAAAGCTTAAACCGTTTTTCTAAGAAAATGTTTTTAGGTTGGTAATACAAGCAACGATAGAAAGTGGTTTAGGTATAAAACTTTGGACTCACTATGATAGGATAGACAATACAGTACTTTCTCCGAATTTGCCAAATGCCAATGGACTGGACATTGTAAATGCAATTCTTATCTGATAACTGTTCTTACTGTATATAGCTTTCCTGTGTTAAGAGTTAAAACTTCTTTTTTATTTGGACAAAAAGGGGGAAATGTGGAATATCTGTACACTGTGTGAAAATGTATTGGTGTGATCAATGTAATAAAAAGCAGAATGGCCAACAGCTAGGCAGGAAGTTTAGGCAGGACTTCCCAGTAGAAAAGGAATTCTGGGAAGAAGAAAGATGAAGTCACCAGCCAGACACAGAGAAGAAACAGAAAATGGAAGAGAGGTAATGCCACGTGGAAGAATTTCTATTAATATAAATGGTTAATTTAAGTTAGAAGAGCAAGAGGGACAAGAGGGACCAGAGGGACCAGAGGGACCTGAGGGACAAGAGGGACCAGAGGGACAAGAGGACAAGAGGGACAAGAGGGACAGGAGGGACCAGCCCAAGCTGAGGCTGAGCTTTTGTGGTTACTAGGAAGTCTCTGAGCTGCTATTTGTGAGCTGGTGGCCCGAAGGAAAGTCTGGCTACAGGTGTCACTCTGTGTTGTTCTTGTTTTGAAAGTGAGTCACTCTGTAGTCCAGACAGGACTCCAACTCACCATCCTCACCATCCTCCTCTCAGGGTTCCAAGTGCTGTGATTACAAACAGGGAGCAGCACAACCATCGTGCCTCTATCTCTTTAGTAGGGTTTTTATTTTAATCTTTCCCTTTCTTTGGTGCCCCCCACACACACATCTGCAAGCTTAGGGGCTGGAGAGATGGCTTATTAGGAGAAATTACTGCTCCTGAAGAGGACCCAAGTTCAGTTCCCAGCATCCAGTCAGGTGGCTCACAACTGACTGTATCTCCAGCTACAGAGGATGGATGCCCTCTTCTAGCCACCTTGGGGGACCCAAACATATGTTCATACACACTTACATTTATACATGAACTAATTTTTTAAAAACTGAACAGAGGGCCGGTAGTGGTGGCGCACGCCGGTAGGATTTGCTGAAGGAGGCAGAGGCAGGAGGATCACGAGTTCGACTTTTTGAGAACCGAGTCTTTTTGAATGCACTCCTTCCTAGGCCAGGAGGGATGGGGGTGGGCCTTGGACTTCCAACAGGGCAGGGCACCATG
>PVIU01025078.1:0-24422 GCA_004026605.1 Ondatra zibethicus
TTATATGGCACATTTAGAAAAGTGCCAAACACTGGGTCACAAGTCAAGGCTCAGTCTACACCAAAATTCAATACTGGTAAAGCTAAGGACAGGGAGGTAAAGGGATGAAAGCACAGAGGATAGTAGGTTCTGTGACAAAGGAAAAGAAATACAGCACAAGAGAGATGGGTGATGGGGAGAGATGGAGGGAGAAAGAAGGGAGCCAAAAGAAAGGGAGAGAAAGGAATCAGAACTTCCTACAAAAGGAGCTGTCGGGTATTATAAAAAGGTCAGCGTTGTGCTGTGCATTGTGATATATGTATGTATGTATGTATGTCTATATCCTCAGCACCTAGAGAACAGGCAAGAGGGTTGCCCGTTCAAGGCCAGCCTGAGCTACACAGTGAAACTCTCTCTCAAAACAAACACCACAAGGTTAATGGTCACAACAGATAAAAACTGAAGTGCTAACTGTTCAAAATAAAGACTAGAGACACAGGACAGAAGCAAAGCATGGCCCAGGATAGTCTGTAGCTATGAAATACGTTATTAGGACAATTGGGGAACTCTGAAGAGAATGTGCATAAAGTCTTTTATTATCATTGGTTTCCTGGACTTTAAAACCTGGTCTATGGTTCTAGAAAGAATGCCCTTGTTTTAGGAAATAAGGAGCGGGATACTGGGGGTAAGAACCCATCACGCCTGTAAAGTAAGTGGTTCAGAAAAGGTCAGCGTATGTGGTACAGGGACAAAGACAAAACAAACAGGACACTAACTCCAGGGAACCCACAATGGGCGTAAGGAGAGTTTTCACCATATTCTTTTAATTTTTCTTTAAAAAATTTATTTAGTGTGTGAGCGCACGTGTATCTGCCACAGCATACCTGTGGAGGCCGGAGAACAACTGTCCGGAACCTCCTTTGTCCTCCCACCTTGCTCCTAGGCAGCGTCTCTGCTGTGCGGTGATGTGCTCTGTGTCCAGGCTTGCTGATCCATGAGCTTTCTTTGATCGCTGCCTCCGGTCACGTGTAGGAGTGGTGGGATTACAGATGTGTAACCAGGCCATCCTCTTTTCACAAAGATTTTGGGGACTGAATCAAGTCGTCAAGCTTCTACAGAAAGAGCCTTTCCTTACTTACCAAACCACTTCTCTGGCTCCTCTTTCAATTTTTCTAGAAGTTTGAAATTAAGTAAAAAAAAAAAATTTTTTTTAATGTACATGTGTGTTAAAAATTTTAAAGTTCATGTAGTCAAGATCTCAATTTTGGATAAATAAGTGTTCCATTATCCCCTTTATATTTTAAATATTTCATAGTTTAAAAGAAAAAATTAAATCTAGCCAATTATCCTTAAAAGGACTCCCTGGGTCAGAAGAGCTGAGTTGTTTTTCCACCATACACAAGGTCACCTGTGGACAGGACAAAGTGCCCTCAGGCCTGCATTCCTCCCTAAGGCTTTAAGCACACAGGAGGAGAAGTTGGGAGTGACCTGCCCAGCCTGTCCAGCTCTGCAGCTCTGGCCTGACAGCTTATTATCTATAAACAGCAGGGGCTTTTTTCTATTTATATGAAGGACACAGAGATAATAAACACTTAAAGAAACCTTCTAAGACGCGTTTACTCGTTATTCAGTTCCTGTGCACGTATGCCAGTGCAGTAAAGATGTATGCAAAGCACTGCACTAATACAGAAAGGTTCTAAACATAAACAAAAGGGGTCCTTGAGATGACTCAGCAGGTAAGGACACTTGCCCAGCAAGCCCACCCACCTGTGTCTGATCTGCAGAACCCACCATGGCTAGGGAACTGACTCTGGAAAGTTATCTATCCTCTGGATTCCACATGTGCACTGTGGTACGAACATGCCTATACACCACACACACACACACACACACACACACACACACACGATAAACAAACAAATCCACAGCCCAACAATGAAAAGGGCCTGGAATGAGTTTGTCAGTGGCTTTATGCTCGCTCTGTCTTTTGCAGCCTCATTTCGCTTTCGTTTCTGGAGAGGTTTCGTTTACCCAGTTTTGTTAGGGTGAGGGATCCAAAGGGGAGGCCCCACAACTGTCAGCTTGTTCCCTACTACACACCCCGTGCGTGACAAGGCCGGAATGCGCCTTCTCTGTCTGAATCTACGTCACCAGATTTTGTATCACAGATGATGCGCACAGCTGCATTTCAGACTCAAAGCCCCAGGGGATGTGTCGTGCTGGACAGGTAAGGAGCTGAAAAGCCACGCTCTAGAAATGCTCCAAACCTCTCAAGGTTAGAGCAGAAACTTCAAAACCTCTGGGGAAGGTATTCTCCATGAGTTAGTGCGCTGTGGGATTCTGGGATCTGAAGGCCAGCATGCCTGGTGTTTACAGTCTCTCTGAATCGTCCAGCTGAGGATGGCTAAAAGGCCCTTTGACCAGTTTTGTGCTCCTTCAATCCAAATGAGACAAACTGATAGTTCAGTAATAATCTTAGTGGATACAAAAGAAGACAGAAACATCTGCAAAAACCAAAGTTGATATTTGAAGCAGTCGGAGTGACTGCCTGGGCACACATTTTCCTGCATCATAAATACCATAAGGTGGATCTAGAGAGCATGTAACTTTATAGGCCTGTATCCAAGCAGACCTTTTTTATTGTTAGTTTTTGGTACAGGGTCCAAATTACGTAGCCTACTTTGGCCTTGAACTCATGATCCTCCTGCCTCAGCCTCTCAGGTGCCAGAATTATAGCTATGTGCTACCATGCTCAGCAGTTTCCTGTCTGATTGGTATTTTGCTGTCTCCTGGTCAGGTGACCTTTAGTATTTGACCTGATCTAGAAACTAATCTAATGAGTCACTCTACTCCTCAATAGGTTGTAGTTTCCTTGTCATATAAAAAGGAAATAATAAACCAGGCAGTGGTGGTGTACACCTTTAATCCCAACACTCAGCAGGGAGGCAGAGGCAGGCAGATCTCTGTAAGTTTGAGGCCAGCCTGGTCTGCAGAGCGAGTTCACAACCAGAGATACACAGAGAAATCCTGTCTTGAAAAATCAAAAAAAAAAAAAAAAAGAAAGAAAAAAAGGAAATAATAGAAGTCTATCACCCCTGCAGCACTGGGGACCCTGTCTTGAAAAACCAAACCAAATCAAACAAAAATCAAAAACTTTAAATCAAACCAATTCAAACAAAACAACAACATACACAAATACAAATAACAAACAAATAAACAAAGCCCTAACTCACGAAGATCATGACGATTGATGGGGAAATCATGAAGGTTTGTGAAGCACGGTGAGCACTCACACATGTTTTTCTTCTCCCTGTCTGCACACACATCTAACAACAGCAGCCACGTGAGGGTTGAGCCTCCCTCCCCACATCGCAGAGTCTGCTCTAAGCACACTGTTGGGAACTCACTAACGTGGACTGCAGCCCTCACAGTGAACACCTTCATTTTATAAATGAGGATAATGAGACACAGGCAGGACAAACGAGTTTGCCCAAGTTCAGTCGGGCACGAAATGACAGAGCTAAGGCTCATTCCAGACAGCTGGGCTCAGACCCAGCCTTTCTAACCACCACATGTGGCACCCACTCTGCTGTCACTGCCAGCCCTCCATGCTTGCTCTACACGTCGTTTTGGTCTGTCTCCCGAATCAAGAAAACACCTGTGAAGGCAGATTTACCTGGAGGAAGGAACTGCCGGTCACAGTCATCCTTATTTTTTTTTTTAATTCTTTATTGTTCTTTGCTTAATATTTTAAAATTTTCGATACTAAGCTATTGAAATTAACACTCCAAGAGAATTTATTAAATCTACATTATATCCATACAAACAGACATCGAGGATATTTGTTCAACCTCTATACCTTTGTGGATATCACCTGCTAATACTTATAAACATAACTAATTTTTTCAATAATGTCATTTATGAATAACTTGCTGCAACTAAAATGATATAAATACATATACATAAAGCAAAGAGAGAAATTGGCGAATGATTGATAAGTCATATGCTTTTAAGTACGAAGTTTTTTTTGTTTGTTTGTTTTGTTTTTTGGTTTTTCGAGACAGGGTTTCTCTGTAGCTTTGGAGCCTGTCCTGGAACTAGCTCTTGTAGACCAGGCTCGTCTCGAACTCACAAAGATCCGCCTGCCCCTGCCTCCCGAGTGCTGGGATTAAAGGCGTGCACCACCACCACCCGGCACTTAAGTATGAAGTTTTTTTTTAAAAAAAATACCTACCAGTCACAAAAACGTATTATAAATTGCTCTTCTGTGCCAAGAAGGATAAAGATGATTGCTCTTCTATTCTCAAGATGGAACTGCCAATTTAAGCATCCTTTCTATAAAACAATACAAAATATAAGCTTTTAAATTCTCTAGGAAACTTTACCCTAAAATTCTGCTTTCTTAAAGGTGTCTTTTGAAGATCTGAAAACGTAGAAAAAAATAGATATAAATCACAGCACAGTTACAAAAGCAATTTTGGTGGTAACAAATTGTTTGCACAGTGTTTAAAAAAGGAAAACAAACCTAGGCTGGCAGTGGCGCACGCCTTTAATCCCAGCACTTGAGAGGAAGGGGCAGGCGGATCTTTGTGAATTTGAGGTCAGCCTGATCTACAGAGTGAGTTCCAGGACAGCTAAGGCTACACTGAGAAACCATGTCTCTAAAAACCAGGGGGGAAAAAGCAACTATGGAAGAAAGAGTTTATTTTGACTTAGGATCTCGGGGGATAAAAATTCATCATGATAAGGGGCAGTGTGGCTGTACGTGGGCAGAGTGGTAGGGGTGGGAAAGCGGAGAGATCAGCCATTAACACAAAGCAGAGGGAGAGAGAGAGAGAGACCACGAGCGCAAATTGGAAGTGTCAGTGAGGCAGCCTAAACCTTCAAAGCTTTCCCCCAATGAATTATCTGACCAATAAGGCTGCACCACAAACTAGGGACCCAGTCATTGTTTCACTGCCCAAACCAATGCGGTGTGTGGGGGGGAGGGGGGACGGACGGGGGACGGGGACGGGGGGGGGGTGAAGGGGGGAGACGGGGAGCGTTGCAGATTGCCTGAACTTAATTTCTGATATATCATCATTATGATATATTCACATGTTGAAATAATATAAAAGGATTTACATTAGTAACACACACTTTGCTCTTATCCATTAAAATATTTTTTATGCAAGTATAGATACAAAAAAGTGTGAAGTACATTTTGCTGTGATTTTAAATAAAGACAACAGAAGAACAAATTATACCATTTAGGGAACAGTATTCAGCATTCACTGAGCTGCCCTCCCAGTACTATCCTATGTCTCTGTGTTTCATTCATATCTGTTCCTCCTACCTAACGTTTCTAATCCACACGCCCTACCTTGGAACGTATGAATCCAAACCCATCGTGTCTGGACCGCGGCAGAAGCCACCCTGCAAATGTGGCTTGCGACAGATTGTGCTGTGGGTAAAGGCACTGAATGATAGGGTTGAGTTTCATCCCTGAGATCTCCACGGTGGAAGATGAGAGCAGATCCCATAAGTTATTTTGTGACTCCCATGTATGTTGCACACATGCATGCATAAATAAATGTAATGGACGTTGTTCCAAAGCTGTATCTTTTTTGTTAAATTTGTAATGCTGAAAATTGAACCTAGGGCCCCATGAGTGCTAGAAGCAAACTGTCCAACTGAGTTGTGACCCCAGCCTTCTTTTTACTTTTTGTTTTGAGATAGATGCAAGTTGCCTAGGCTGGTCTGGAATTCATTCCAGACAGACCCTTGAGCTTTCCATTCTCCTGTCTCTGCCTCCCTTATAGCTGCAATTACAGGCCTGTGCCCCAGGCACAGGTGAGGCTGTTGTTTTCTTTTGCTAAGACAGTCTCACTACATAGTAACAGGCTGACATTCTTGACCCTCTAGCCCAGACTGACCTCACCACCACCATGTGGGTGCTGGGATCGCAGGTACAACACATGGCTGAAGAGTAATCTTTCCTTCCCAAGACAGGCTCTCACTGTATAGTCACAACTGACTTGGAATTCACCGAGACTGGCATAGAGCTCCCAAGATCTGTCTGCCTCTGCCTCCCAAGTGCTAGGATTAAAGGCATATGCTGTTTTGCCAGACTTGAAGTTGAAACATATGTATGTAACAGTAATTAATGAAAAAAGAAGCCATGATTTTTTTATATTATTTTTAATTAAAATAATAATCAGATAACTTCAAGAAAACAAGTGAGCAGAAATAAATGTAGAGAAAAAATTATCCTGAATATCAGAGAAAATAATTATATATTTATTTAACACCAAGAACAGTATTATATATATGATATATATATATCATACAGTTTGAAAGATGCATCAATGGAGACCGTGAATTTGAAAGAGAGTAAGGGCGGGAATATGTAAGGGTTTGGAAGGAGAAAATGTAATTATATTATAATCTAAAAAAATAGAAATAATTTTTTAAGCCCTACATATTATGTGGGCTAGGGTTATATCTCAGTTGGTAGAGCCCTTGCCTATCATGCATGAAGCTCTAGGTTCAACCCTTACCACTGCATAACCTAGGTGCATGGTATGGCAGAGGACAAAAAGTTCAAGGTCATCCTCCACTACAGAGTTTGGGTTTGCCTGGGCTATTGAGTCCCTGTCTCAAAAAATAAAAGTATATACTATATATACATAGAAAACCTTAGTGCTGGTGATCTCTAACTGCTAAGAGACAACTTTCTTTTAGACTTGTTTTCTAAACATTCCATGACAAGCCATTCCCTTACTACTTAAAAAGAAGTCAAAAAGACAAATATAATAACAAGATGCTTTCTTTAAAAAGTGTTCTTCTAAGTTGCCAAGCAGTAATTCTCAAACTGTGATTTTCCTATCACCAGAATCACCAGCCAGGACCTTTTTCTTGGATTAAATCATTTGATTTCACTTCCTAGCCTAGCAAATCACTGGGATTCCCCACCCCCAACCCCCACCGTCTTGCCTTACAACCTTTCCAATCCCCAACCCTTGTAGCGGTCGTGAACGTCAGACCCTCTACCACACAATTCTTTTTTACTCCTGTTTTCATCAAGCATTTGCCCAAGGGGAAAGTGCGGCGGGACGCCACACACAGCATCCTAGGTAATGTGGTCTGACTCTTTCGCCTGGGCCATAAGAGGAAAAATAAACTACAAAAGAGATCCGGTTAAAAATACAACTACCGACAAGCCCCGCGAGTCATCCTCTTCCTTTCTGCCCCCACCTTCCGATGCTTTCCTCTTCCTCCGCCCCTCGCGCGCCCTGTCGCTTTGCATCATGGTATCTGAAGTTCCTTCTGGACGGAAGCGCCTGGCACTCCTTCGCGAGAGAGGAGCCGGAAGACTCTCGTTCCCAGAGGGCGGAGCGGAAGCGACGCCTGCGCAGTCTCAGTGAGGGCGTGTATGTCCGTGTCTGAGGGAGAGAGCGAGAGTGAGTGAGTGTGAGTGCGGGGTGGGGTGGTGGCCGTTACGTTCGGGGCAACGGCTAAGGCAGTGGAGAAGTGAGAAGAGAAACAACGTCCGGCGCTTCCGCCTTCGCCTAGGAGGAGGAGGAACTGGTAGGGAAGGGAAAGCCATTTGCCCTGGGCCTGGATTAGACCGCGTCGGGCCGGCGGAGGGCTGGCTATGTGCTTTTGAGGGTCGCTTGGGACGCCGAGCGAGAGCCGAGAGCGATGTCTCAGCCGCCGCCGCCGCCTCCGCTGCCGCCGCCGCCTCCTCCCCCCGAGGCTCCGCAGACTTCGTCGTCGCTGGCGGCGGCGGCGGCGGCTACTCCGGGGGGCCTTTCGAAACGAAGGGACCGGAGAATCCTTTCCGGGAGCTGCCCGGACCCCAAGTGCCAGGCGCGGCTCTTCTTCCCGGCCTCCGGGTCCGTCAGCATCGAGTGTACCGAGTGCGGACAGCGGCACGAGCAGCACCAGCTGCTGGGAGTGGAGGAGGTGACCGACCCGGACGTGGTGCTGCACAATCTGCTGCGGAACGCACTGCTCGGGGTGACGGGGGCGCCCAAGAAGAACACGGAACTGGTAAAGGTGATGGGCCTCTCCAACTACCACTGCAAATTACTGTCGCCCATATTGGCACGCTATGGGATGGACAAACAAACAGGCCGGGCCAAGCTCCTCCGGGATATGAACCAGGGCGAACTGTTCGATTGCGCCTTACTGGGTGACCGTGCCTTCCTCATCGAGCCGGAGCACGTCAACACCGTGGGCTACGGCAAGGACCGCTCCGGGAGCCTCCTGTATTTACACGACACCCTCGAGGATATCAAACGGGCCAATAAAAGTCAGGAGTGCCTCATTCCAGTGCACGTGGATGGGGACGGACACTGCCTGGTGCACGCTGTGTCCCGGGCTCTCGTAGGCCGAGAGCTCTTCTGGCATGCCCTGAGGGAGAATCTCAAGCAGCACTTCCAGCAGCACCTCGCCCGCTATCAGGCCCTGTTTCATGACTTTATTGATGCGGCCGAGTGGGAGGACATTATCAACGAGTGTGATCCTCTGTTTGTGCCACCTGAAGGTGTCCCCTTAGGCCTGAGGAACATCCACATATTTGGCCTTGCTAACGTGTTGCATCGCCCCATCATCCTCTTAGATTCGCTCAGTGGCATGAGAAGCTCTGGCGACTATTCAGCCACCTTTCTACCTGGGCTCATACCTGCAGAGAAATGCACTGGGAGAGATGGTCATTTGAACAAGCCAATCTGTATCGCGTGGAGTAGCTCTGGTCGAAACCATTATATTCCCTTGGTAGGCATCAAAGGGGCTGCCTTGCCCAAACTGCCCATGAATTTGCTTCCTAAAGCATGGGGTGTGCCTCAGGATCTTATTAAGAAGTACATCAAACTTGAGGAGGATGGTGGTTGTGTTATTGGAGGAGACAGAAGTTTGCAGGATAAGTACTTACTTAGGCTGGTTGCTGCTATGGAAGAAGTCTTTATGGACAAGCATGGTATCCATCCTAGTTTGGTTGCTGATGTACATCAGTATTTCTACAGAAGGACTGGGGTGATAGGAGTTCAGCCTGAGGAAGTTACAGCAGCTGCTAAAAAAGCAGTGATGGATAATCGCCTTCACAAGTGTTTGCTCTGTGGTGCCCTTTCTGAACTCCATGTTCCTCCTGAGTGGTTGGCTCCAGGAGGGAAACTGTATAACCTGGCAAAAAGTACTCACGGACAGCTGAGGCCTGACAAAAATTACAGCTTTCCCTTAAACAATTTGGTTTGTTCATATGATCCAGTGAAAGATGTTCTGGTACCAGACTATGGACTGAGTAATCTAACAGCTTGTAATTGGTGCCATGGCACATCTGTGAGAAGAGTCAGAGGAGATGGCTCTATTGTGTATTTGGACGGAGACAGAACTAATTCCAGGTCTACTGGTGGCAAATGTGGTTGTGGATTCAAGCACTTTTGGGAAGGTAAAGAATATGATAACCTCCCAGAGGCTTTTCCTATTACTTTGGAGTGGGGAGGAAGAGTGGTCAGAGAAACAGTTTATTGGTTCCAGTATGAAAGTGATCCAGCTTTGAATAGTAATGTTTATGATGTTGCAATGAAGCTTGTTACCAAGCACTTTCCAGGTGAATTTGGAAGTGAGATCTTAGTTCAGAAAGTTGTCCACACCATATTGCATCAGACTGCAAAAAAAAATCCTGATGATTACACTCCTGTAAATATAGATGGTGCTCATGCTCAGAGAGTTGGAGATGTGCAAGGACAAGAATTGGAGTCTCAGCTACCAACTAAAATTATTCTTACTGGACAGAAAGCAAAAACTTTGCACAAGGAAGAGTTAAACATGAGTAAAACTGAAAGAACTATTCAACAGAACATCACAGAACAAGCTTCTGCAATGCAGAAACGGAAAACAGAGAAATTAAAACAAGAGCAAAAGGGGCAGCCCAGAACTGTTTCCCCAAGTACTGTTCGCGATGGCCCATCATCTGCACCTGCCACTCCCACCAAGGCTCCCTACTCACCTACAACTTCTAAGGAGAAGAAGATTCGAATAACAACCAATGATGGACGACAGTCCATGGTTACCCTTAAGTCTTCAACAACCTTTTTTGAACTTCAGGAAAGTATAGCCAGAGAGTTCAACATTCCTCCGTATTTACAGTGTATTCGATATGGCTTTCCCCCTAAAGAGTTACTGCCACCCCAGGCAGGAATGGAAAAGGAGCCAGTTCCCTTACAGCACGGTGACAGAATTACAATAGAGATCTTAAAAGGCAAAGCAGAAGGTGGTCAGCCGGCTGCAGCACACTCAGCCCACACTGTGAAACAAGAAGAGATTGCTGTTACTGGCAAACTGTCGTCCAAGGAACTTCAGGAGCAAGCTGACAAAGAAATGTATTCCTTGTGTCTTTTAGCAACATTGATGGGTAAGAGCAGTTGAGGTCTGGTGGTATATCATAGTTGTGAGTATAAAATACTGAGGTTTTCTTTTGTGGGGAGGAAAAACAGTGGTTACCATAAAAACTTGATTCTATACTTTAGGAGAAAATTATTTTCTTTAATGTTTTGGTATTATAATATGATTATTGAGTGAATGTTAGAAAAGGATAACTACAAAATGAAAGTAGTTCCTCAACTGTCAGCAGATTATTTATTTAGATATACCAATATATTTAAATAACATTTCAAAAATTGTTTAAAAAGCAAATGTCTCTAAAGACCTTTTTCTTCCAGTCTGAGCTTTTAGGCCTTTCTATTTTGATCCTTTTTCATTTATTTTTAATTTCATTTTCCTGCCTGTCATGTGATTTCAGGACTTCCTGTTTGATGAATTGCAGTTTCTGGTGTTTATAGTCTGCACTCCCACCCAATAGCCTGTTGCCTCCATTTCCTGTTCTCCCTTTCCTTCGTCATGCTTTTTGTATGTGCACACAGGTTTTGTGTTTAATTTCATGGTTCAGTGACTGCCATGATTGCAGTGAATAGCTCATAAGAAACGAACAAAGATGGCAATGGGGTTAAGAATTTCTTTTTAATAATTTAGCATAAATTAAAGGAAAATATATTATCAGCTAAATACATAATTTCATTCTTCAGATGACTTGGGATACTGCTTCATGGTACTTTTTTTTTTTTTTACATTATTTGCTTAACCTTTGTCTTTTAAGTTGGTGTTAGCATGCTTTACACAAGTTTTGAAGTATGAAGTAAAATTTGAATGTTAGATGTTAGAAGGGCCTTAAATTTTACTGAAACTAGAAGAACTCTAGCTAGAAAGGTGCTGGCTTTTGATTCTGTTTTCTCAGACTACTAAATAGTAGTGAGTTGGGCCTTGACCATTTGTAATGAAGATTTGTTATTACTGGTTTAGTAAGTTGGGATCCTATTAGTTAATGGGAGATTAAAAACTGTACAAATTTTCAAGTTGTTATTGTTGATTTTAGTTTGGCAGGCGTAAAAACTCAATTGGAGAAACTGACCTAGGTATTTCCATATTTCTGAGACTCTGTGGTCTCTTAGAGACTGCATGGAATAGAGGAGTGGCTGTATGTATGGAATCAGAAGACACAATTTGACTCTTGTCCCTATTAATTACTAACTTAGTGATTTCACGAAAATTATCAACTCCCCAGCACTTCAATTGCTTCTGTAGAAAATATCTACAGAATAGAATGGGTAAAACATTCTTAGAACTCTGAAAAAAATTAAATAGCATCTTTAAAAATTTATAAAATTAGGTATAAAATGTTATAACATTTTAACACTGACAATTTCTCAAGTTAAAAACAGGATAGTAATGTCTTTTTCTTTCTTTTGGTTTTTTAAGCAGGGTTTCTCTGTGTAGTTCTGGCTGCCCTGGAACTCACTCTGTAGAGCAGGTTGACCTCGAACTTACAGAGATCCATCTGCCTCTGCCTCCCAAGTGCTGAAATTGAAGGTGTGCAGCACTACTGTTCGACTGGTAATATATTTTATTACCAGTTATTAAAAATACCAGTTTATAATTTCTTTAAAAAATTGATTTATGCTTCCTGTATCCAATTTTCTAGTTTAGAGTGTAATGAGTTTCCCAAGATACCACCTTCTCTTCTAATTCTGTCCCTCTTTTAATATTTATGTTGGCGTCCACAATGCATCTGATTTTTTTTTTTTAGACTTTGTTTTCTGCCTACATGTATGCCTGCAGGCCAGAAGAGGGCGCCAGATTACAGATGGTTGTGAGCCATCTTGTTGGTACTGGGAATTGAACTCAGGACCTTTGGAAGAACAGTCAGTGCTCTTAACCACTGAGCCATCTCTCCAGCCCCTGCATCTGATTTTTTTATATGTATATATCTATTGCCAGCACAGAATTTAAGTATTAAGGTATATTTTACTAATTTGAGAGACTTGTGCTTTAAGGACTAACACTAGCCTGGCATGGGTGTGCACACCTGTAATCCTAGCACTCCAGGCGTTTGGGAACTTAAGGCGTGAAGATCTTGAGCTTGTCTTGAGCCTCGACTGCATAGCAGCACTCTGTCTCCAATGATGACAACAGCAACAACAAAAGATGAGAACCCCATCTTTTGTACTATGACAGTGACTGCCCCTGTCCAAATATTAGTCATCTCTCTCTGATTGTTTTAATTATGTAGAGAAGATAATGCTTTAAAAGTAATGTGTTTGTAAAAATATTAGTTTTGGAAGACCATATATGAAATATAGAATATTTAGTAACTTGATGTTTAGATTGGCGATGCTAGAAAACAACAGGCGTTATTTAGAAAATTGCAAAAAAATTGGAAAAACACAGAAATTAGCTGCCTTTATATTTGTTTAGAAAATAGCTTCTCAAGCTTTACAATACTTATTTATTTATCTTGCCACTAATAGTTTTGAATATGTCCTCTAAAGGTTTGAGAGACTTGTTTACTATTCTAATTTATTTTTATATTCTATTCATTTTCCTTATAGCACCTATTACAAACTTAATGATATTGTTTGTTTATTTGTACCTCCCCGCACTGGATTTTAAGTTATCAAACAGAGTATAACCTGTTTTAATGAATATGTTATCACTGACACTTTGTATGATACCAAGCAAATGCTTGCTGAGTGAATGAACAGAGATTGCTAGCTCATCGAAATGAATATATGCTGTGAGCCTGAGACTATGTCAGAGGTACAAAGAAGAATGAGTCGCAGTTCCTTCCTTCTTAACAGAAGGAAGGGTTTATTTGGGTTTATGGTTTCAGAAAGATAAGAGTTCATTATCATCCTGGCAGGGAAGCATGGCAACATGAGGGCGTAGTAGCTGAAGCAATAAGTTGAGATCTCCTCCCCTGCTCCCCCCCCCTCGAGACAGGGTTTCTCTGTAACAGCCTTGGCTGTCCTGAAGCTTGCTTCTGTTCACCAAGCTAGACTTGAACTCACAGAGATCTGCTTGCCTCTGCCTCCCAAGTGCTGGGATTTAAAGTGTGCACCACCACTGCTCCCTGGCTAAGATCATATTTTAAGATGGCAGCAGGAAGCAGCTATTGGGAATGGCTGGAGGAGACTTTAAACTTCCAAACCCTTACCTAGTGAAGTACTTCCTCCAGCAAGACCACACTTGTGTATCTAGGAACAGTACCACCAACTGGGAACAATCAATTGCTAGAGACTGTGGGGGATATTTCTTATTCATATCATCACAACTTGCCAGAAGGGTAGGTGTCTGCTGAGGGAATTGCCTGCTTTTATAGCTTTCATTAAAACATGACCAGCCTTATTTTCTATCGACATAAAAATGATAAACCCCCAAAGTTAGTCAATATAGCATTTAAAAAACTCTTATTTGAGATTATGCACATATATTTGAGATTATACACATATATATCTCTAAATATATAGAGATATTTGGAGATTTGTGAAATGTGTTGACTTTTAATAGCTAGGAACATGTGTTTTTCTTTTTTTGAGGGTGGTTTTGTTTGTTTTTTAACTCATAGCTTCAGTTGGTTCCATTTATCATGGTGGGGAGGATGTGATGAGGCACAATTTATATCATGGAGGTCATGAGACAGAAAAGAACTGTTCTGAGTTCTTGTTTTTTGTGTGCCAGGATTGAGCCTGGGACCTTCTTTTGTTTTTAAGATCAGTATTCATTAAATAGATTTTGTATGTATATCAACAAAATAATACATAGTCTACTCAGTATGGGGCATTCATGGAACTAGTCACAGTTGCTTTGAATCATATGATGGTAGTATAAAATAACAACAATATTTTTCCTGTAATATTTCACATGTATTTTTAATCCATTTTATTCAGACCACTGGAGTTTATTGAACTTAATTTTTAACAGACTGCTATCTTCATATAGTGTTTAAATCAACCCAATTATGGCTTTGTACAATATGTTACTACAATTCCTTGTAGACCAAGTATTTGTATTTTTTTTTTATGGTGGATATGGTCTACCATAAGAATTTGGCTGATTTCTTTTTTCTTAGTATTATATTTTATTTTCTGATTATCTTGGCTTTATCAAGAGGTGAAAGATAGGGGCTAGGTGAAAAACAAGATTTGTCTGTAGTTTACTTAAAATGTGATTTTATGTCAGTTTACTACCAGCTTTTGAGAAAATAGAGAAGTTTGTTGGGTTTTATGATACTGCTTTTCTTCCTGAAAGGACTTTTTACTATATAGTTTTAAAATATAGGGGCTACTTGGATCAATCCCCAGCACCCAAAAGCCTCATAACACTTTGTAATTTCTTTATGTATTGGTGAATGTGGTACTGGTGGTTGAATCTAGGACCTCACGTATGCTTAGGAAGAGCATGTTTCTGCTTAGATATAAGTCTATCCTAATACCTCAGGAGTTTCCAAAATCACATGAGGACTCAGATTTTTTTTTTTTAGGTGACATTGGATTGCTTTATTATTAATTATCTCTCTTTATAGTTTTCTTCAAATGCTAGGTAAAAGTTTGAAATCTAGATCATGCTTATTCTTATTGTTACTCCTTATGTGCTAATGGATGATTCTACTTATTTTTATGTGGTACATTTGTAGTGAGAATAGTCATAGTATGGTGTTGATGCATATAGATGGGTCTTTACATATACAATACAGAAGATGATTTATGTAGTTATGCTTTGAAGATTTAAGTTAATCACTTTCTGTGACTTAGCCATTTGATATATTTTACTTACTTTTATTTTCTTTCAAAGAATTCCGATATATATAAAGATGTGGTAGTTCTTAAAATTGTACTTCCCAGAAAAAAAATTACTAATCATTACATTCATACAGACTCCTGTGTGTGCATATTCTTGTATGTGATTGGGTTTGTGGTCCATGGATATGCATTATAAATGCATCCTTTAACACTTAATGGTGACACTAAGAACTAGATTTACTTAAGGGACTGAGAATTAAGTAGAATCATGGCTATGTTTCTTAGAAATAGTTTGGACTGGACTGGCAAGATGGCTCAGCAGGTAAAGACACTTGCTGCCAAGCCTGAAGACTTGAGTTTGGTCCTGAGCAACCAATAAAAGGAGAGAACTGAATCCTGAAGATAGTTCTCAGTGAGATTTGAGCCTTGCCCTCCAAATAAATACATGTAATTAAACAACAACAAAAACATAACCTTTAGAGACTGTTTTGAGTATTGATAAAAGCAAATGTTTAAATGGTAAGGTCTGTAGGAGGAGCAGAGAGTTGGTAAATGAATGCCTTTAACAGTCTTTCTAATAGAAACTTCATTTTGGTTCAAACTTAGGTACTCAAAATTGTTTAAGATCTAGGAATATAGTTCAGTTGATAAAATGCTTGTCTGGCATGCATGAAGCCCCAGCTCTGCATAAAACTGGCTAGGCTGGTGCACGCCTGGTTTGTAATCTCATTACTGAGTAGGTGGAGGTAAGAAGATCTGTAATAAAAGGTCATTTCCAGCTGTGTAGTGAGTGTAGGCCCACTTGGGTGACATATGAGGCCTAGTCTCTAAAATAAATAAATAAATAACACTCTTCATTTCACTGTTTAGTTCACTAAGTTTTAAAATTTTTATTACATTTATTTATTTTGTGCATGTGCTGCTGGGTACACATGGAAAACAGAGGACAACCTGTGCGAGTTGATTCTCTCCTTCCATGTGGGTCCCAGGGATCAAACTCAGGTTGGCAGACATGTCAGCAAATGTATTTATCTGTTGAGTCACCTTGCCAATCCAAGTTCAGAGTTTTAAGTATTTCTTTTGAGTCTTTAAAATATATTTCTTACGGGAGTTGGGTAGGTGGGTAGGTAGAGCATTTGTTGTCTATGAGTCTAGTGCTGTGGTGGGTGGAGCCCCAAGGGTCATTTACACTCTAGCTTCAGTGACAGAACCTATCTAAAAGGAACAAGGTAGAGAGTGATAGAGCAGGACGCTTGCTGTCCTCCTCCGACATTTGTGTATCTGCATACATACACAACCCTGATATGCGTTCCATATGTGTGTGTGTGTGTGTGTACACATTATATGTATATACACAATTTCATATAGATGTTAAGAGTTTTTAGTTTGTTTTCAAGTTGCAAAGTAGAAACTTCAAATTGACTTTTACTTAATATATTTTAATTTTAACTGATATAATAACAATGCATTTGTGTGGTAAGGTATGATAGTTCAGTACATCTGTTCACTGTGTAATGATCAAATCAGGGATATTGGCTTATTTATCACCTCAGACACATAATTTCCTGGGTTGGGAACATTAAAATACTTGTCTATTAGCTATTTTGAAATATACAGTTAGTTGTTTTCAACCATAACTAACATACTATGCTGTAGAATTTTGGGTTGTTCCTCTTAAAACCTGGCATTGTAGTGCACACCTAAAATTACTGCACACTTGAGGTGAGGTAGGAGTACTACTGTCAGTTTGAGGCCAGACTAGGCTATATTTCTAAGTTAAACTGGGTCAAAAAACCTTTTTTAAAAAAGTTATTCTTCTTATACTGCAATATTATAACACCTAGTAGCTATTTTATCTGAATCTCCCCCTTCCCAGCTTTTTTTCCTAATTGCCGTCAGAAATATTTATAGTTAGAAAATTGGAATGATGACTTTTCAAAAACATTTATATTCATTGTGCACCTGTGTCCCTGTGGAGGTCAAAGGACAGTGTGTGGGAGACAGTTCTCTCCTACCATGTGGGTCCCAGAACAAATGCAGGTTCTCGGACTTGGAAGTACTCCAGCCACTGAACACCATTGTACCAGCCCATGATAATGATAGCCTTTTAAAACTTCGCAGCTTTGGAGCCTGTCCTGGAACTAGCTCTTGTAGACCAGGCTGGCCTCGAACTCACAGAGATCCGCCTGCCCCTGCCTCCCGAGTGCTGGGATTAAAGGTGTGTGCCACCCGATTTCTCAGAAAATTAGGAAACAACCTTCCTCAAGACCCAGTAATAGCACTTTTGGGTATATACCCAAAAGATGCTCAATCGTGCCACAAGGACATGTGCTCAACTATGTTCATAGCAGCTTTATTTGTCATAGCCAGAACCTGGAAACAACCTAAATGCCCCTCGATCGAAGAAAAATATAATGACAGCCTGAATTTTGCAGGAAAATGGATGGAACTAGAAAGCATTATTTTGAGTGAGGTAACCCAGACACAGAAAGACAGTTATCACATGTACTCACTCATAGGTGGTTTTTAAACATAAGGCAAAGAAAACCATCTTAAAAACCACAATCCCAGAGAATTTAGACAACAATACGGACACGAATAGAGACCTACATAGATATAATCTACGTGGGAAGTAGAAAGTATAAAAAGACAAGATCTCCTGAATAATTTGGGAGCATGGGGACCTTGGGGGAGGTTTGAGGGAGGGAGGGGAGCAGAGCAAAAAAAAAAAAAAAAAAATTAAAAAAAAAAAGCAAAAAAAAAAGGTGTGTGCCACCACCGCCGGGCTCAACTCTGTTTTACTCTTAGAAAAATATATATTCTTGGAACTGGAGAGATGGTTCTTGTTAAGAGCACTGCCCTTCCAGAGGTCCTAGTTCAGTTCCCAGCACCCAGTCCCATGGTAGCTCACCGCTGTCAGTAATGGCATCTGATGCCCTCTTCTGTCATACAGGCATAATGCAAATACAGTACAAATATACGTAAGTAAATAAATCTGGAAAAGAATGTATATTCTTTTTATTATTTATTTTTAGAACTATATATTCTTAAAACATCTTTTTAACATAAATTTAAAAAATTAAAAATCACTTCTCAAATAGAAAAAAAAAGCATTACAGTGAGAAGAAAATCATCCGTAATACTAGTGCTATATATGTCTTCTGTTTAAAGAGAACTGAAGGCTGGAGGGGGGGGCTCCAGAAGAAGACCGCAGAAAGAGGTCATTTATGGTGCTGCATGCACTTTGCCATCTTCACACGCCGTGCATGAACTAGGAATATTTTACTGTTGTACCATGAAAACAGCTAACTCTAAAGCTAGTTAGGAGACTATCACAGAACAGTGTGTTGATATAATGGAGACTTCACCATGAAGCCTCTTAAGAGTTTGTCCTAATGAGATGGAGCCACTTTTTTTTCGCAGAGTTTGACTTATTAGAGTATTGCAAATAGGTGGTGCTGTTAGTTACCTTTTACAGATCCGCGGCTCCCAGACAAGTTATTCTGCTTCAGTTTTTCCCCCTCTCTGAGTTGTTTTTAGGCATTGTTCCCTTTTAAGGGAAAACCTCTTTTCTTTTTTTCTTAATGTTGTGTATTAGTGTTTTGCTTGCATGTATGTCTGCACCATTTGTGTGCCTGGTACCCACAAAAGCCAGAAGAAGGTGTCAGATCCCCTGGAACTAGAGACAGTTGATTGTAAGTTGCCAGTTAGGTGTTGAGAATCAAACCCAGGTCCTGTAGAAGAGGAGCCAGTGCTCTTCACTGCTGAGCCATCTCTCTAGCTGGAGGGTGGAGGGAAGGAAAAACTTCATTTGTGATACTCATTCATTGTGTTTGTTCAACCAGTATTAAGAATGCAGTTGTTCAGCCCTGTGCCAGGTCCTGGGAATAGAAAGTCTGATATGCCACTGACCTTTTCCCTGAGTCTGAAAACCTTCTAGTTTAGAAGAAGAAAGAAAAAGTATCTAAATTAGCAAGCTATGGCAGTGACCTTGATATGTGTGTACACTTTGACATCAAAGTATTACCCAATCAGATTGTATAGAGAAGTGGCACTTAAATAGAATTTTATACTTTATTTTTTTGTGTGCTTATTTAATTTTGTGTGTGTGCACACATGCACATGCTCTACAGCACTTATGTGGAGGTCAGAGAACTGCTTGGGGAGAGCTGGTTCTCCTCCCACCGTGTGTGTCTAGGGATTGAACTCAGGTTGTCAGGCTTCAGTGGGTGTGCCTTTACCAGATAAGCTATTATTGAATTTTAAATTGCCTTTTAAGGAATATGTAACAATTATTGACCTTTAGGAAACTGGAACAGTTTGTGTTGCTTCATAAAAATCAAGGAAGAGGGAACTGAGTTGATGGTGAATGCCTATAATTCTAGCATTCAGGAGTTGGAAGAAGAGAAAGGATGATTGGGAGTTCTAAGCTCGTCTCAGCTACATGGTGAGACCCTGTCTCAAAATAACAAAACAGTCAAGGTAAGGCATGATATGAGGTTGGTAGAGAAGGACCAGTTCCTACTGTAGTATAGAAAAGGAGATCTTGGACTTTGACCTATATTCTTTTCTCTTTTTTCTTCCTCTATTTTTTTTTTTTTTTAGACATTGTCCTATAGCTCACACTGGCCTTGGGATTCCTTGCGTATCTGAGGATTACCTTTGGACTAGCTTCTCTTCAGTGTGTGAGGTTTAGCACTGCATGAACAAGGGAGTTGGGGAGGACAAGACTCAAGGGAAAACCAGTTGAGAAGGGGTCAGTAGTCTAGGCAGGAGACAGACAATAGTGATATAGATGGAGAAGATTCTGTGGATAGATGTATGAGGCTGTAGTAGAATTGTACAAATATCCTGATCTCTAGTCCCCTTTCTTGATTCTTTTACCAATAAAGATAACTCATTGGAGGTACGCTTATAGTAAAGAAAACAATTTGTCTGTTTTCTATAGCCAGTTGATGCCATACCTATGCAGGACTGTGAATAGGGCCATCATGTTTAACATGATTTGAGTCTAATGGATGTTTAATTTTAAGGATATGTATAAACTTTGGATTGGTATGCAGGATTCAGCCACATATTAATTGTGTGATCTTGGGGTAATTGTGTAAGCATTGTTCTGAGCTTGTTTGCTTGTAAGTGAGGTAGAGAAAGCCTGGTAGTGATAGTAAAAGAAGCTGTAAAAGTGCATTCTCAGCTCAGAGATAGGTAGATAATAGAGGCTTGGCTAGTGTTTAGACTTCGTTTAATTGAGGAATTATGGTAGTATTTCTCTTACTGGGGTAAAAATTAGTTCTTGGGGAATAGAGAGTGGAAAAAACCTTACTCTTAATAGATAAAATTATACACATATACACTACATAAACAGTATAGCATAGCATAGCATCTGTGCTATTCAAATGCCATGGGGAATGGGCTGATTTGGAAAATAATGTCTGAATAACCTTTATAGGGAGATGATGAAAACAAATGCGTGGACTGCTTAAATAAGACATAGTCTGGAATATGAAATGCTAAGAAATGTAACATTTTTCTCAGTGTAGTATATAGGCACTCACTTTGGCAACTGTTCAGATTCTTCCCCCAAAACCAAAACAAAACAAAGACCCCACAAGTAAACCAACCTCAAACTTTGCAACACCATACTTGTTGACGTTTTCCAAATAAATTAACATCCTCGAGTATTTTAGAAAAACTGTGACCGTTTAGGATAAGAATGACCATAATTAAGTGAAATATGAAGTTTGGTAAGCTTACCAGTGTAGCTTCTACTAGGAGTTATCAGTATTTTTGTGCTTGGGGGATTTGATATTTTAAATCAAAATTTTCTATATGTCTTCACTTAAGTCAGTTTTGTAATAGTATTATATTCTTAGTAAATAAAGTATTTGTGTAACTGAATGTTCAGGTTAACTGAAGGTTCAAATGACAAAACAAGGCTTTTAAAAGTTTATGTTTAAAACTGATTTACTGAAAATAACTTTAGCTGTTAGACAACTTCATTTTCTTCTTTATGGTGTGGGAAAGGATGGTAGACATGTGATTGATTAGTACCATCAGTGAGTTCATTGCAAAACTCAGTTTCCGCAGTATAATTTTCTAGTAGGAAAGACAAAAATTAACCCATTATTGCTATTGTTATTAAAGTGAACTAAGTTCCTCGATAATGATATCATGTGTTCCTTAACAGAAAATAAAAATATAAAGAAGCAGCACATAGGCATAGCCATACTTCTATTCTTCCATTCTTTGATGCTTTTGAATGTGAAAATCCTTTTTTTTTTTTTTTGAGACAGGATTTCTCTGTAGCTTTGGAGCCTGTCCTGGAACTAGCTCTTGTAGACCAGGCTGGCCTCAAACTCACAGAGATCCGCCTGCCTTTGCCTTGTGCTGGGAGTAAAGGCGTGTGCCACCACTACCCGGCTTTCGAATGTGAAAATCTTTTCCGCCATGTTTCCCCCCGTTTTTTGCTAAGAATTGAACTCTGAGCCTTGGATATGCTAAGTATGTGTTTTCTTTTTCTTTTTATTCACTTTTCACACACACACACACACACACAATACACACACACCGTACAATTTTATATTCTAGTTAAAAATGGGTATCTTTTTATACTCTTTTCTGTTCCTACCCAGAGTTTACAGGCAAGTCTCCCTTGAGATACTCTGAGACTTCAGATATATTTTGTTTAATATTCTTAGTATTGATTTGTGCAGTTTTAAAGATATTTTTGTTAGCTTCTTTGTTTAAAAATTGAAGGAACTTATTAAAAATTTCAATTGTTATCATATCTTGAAAAGTGACGTGTGTCTATGTTCTTCTGTGACAGCACTTGGCAATAGCTCCCACCGTCACATAGTCCATTTTTTGGTGTGCCATTGTATCTTATCTGTGTTATACTCATTCTTGATTGTGGCCTTGCAATCTCTGTTCAAGGCTAATCTGTGTTAACACAATCTTGGTTGGCACTCTTTTGTCTGTACTTATACTTTGTCTGTTTTTGTCTTTCAGGAGAAGACGTATGGTCTTATGCAAAGGGTCTTCCTCACATGTTCCAGCAGGGTGGTGTATTCTACAATATTATGAAGAAAACTATGGGTATAGTTAAATTGTGATTTTATCTTTGGATGTTTCTATTTAAAGTATATAAAATTAAGAATATTCAAATAGGAGCCCAGAGAGATGCCTCAGTGGGTAAAGGCATATGCTGCCAAGCCTGATAATCTCTGGGACCCACATGATAGAAGAAGAGAGCCAGCTCCATAGTTGTCCTCTGAGTTCCACATTTGCACCGTGGCACATGTGTACACACATGCACACACATACATATACACAAAATAATATTTTAAAAGAACAATCAAATGATATTTTATTAAAAATACTAACACCTGGGTATAGTATTAAAAATAGTGACAGCTGGGCATAGTACCACATGTCTGTAGTCCAAGGTGGGTGTTGATAATTGGAAAACTGCTTGAGCCCAAGAATTCCCAGCCAGCCTGCACAACATTATGAGACACCCACTTTTTATTTTTAAAGATTTATTTTAAATTATGTGTGTATATGTTTGTGTTTGTGCATATATGAGTGCAGCTCTCTCAGACACCAAAGGAAGGTGTTGGGATCCCCTTGAGCTATAGTGACGGGCTTTATTACTATTGTGTATATGGTTTGTGAGCGTGTGTGCGTGCGTGTGTGTGTGTGTGTGTGTGTGTGTGTGTGAGAGAGAGAGAGAGAGAGGGGGGGGGGAGGGAGTACGTATGTGAGTGGGTGTCACATGCCACAGCTTGTTTGTTTGTGGTCAGAGGATAACTTTCAGGAGTCAATTCTTTGTTTCCACGCTGAGTTCCAGGCATCGAACTCAGGTTGTCAAGCTTGTTTGGTAAGCACTTTTCATCTGCTGAGTCATCTTGCCAGCCCAGAGACAGGTTTGTTGAGACATGTTTTATACAGAGTAAAATTCACATTTCATGGGGATACAAATTAAGTATTATATACCCAGAATATGTGGAACCAGAAACATTTGGTATTTGGGAGAACTTAGGAACACTTTACATATATGTAATGAGCTATTTTGTTAATAGAACTCAAGTAAAAAATTTATTTATGTGACATGCCTGCCTTAAACACATTGCCTGCAGATAATTTTACATAATGTCCTTAAGTCATTTTGTGCTTTGAAGTCAGTTTCACAGTGTGGAATCTTCTACTTGTCATATTACTTTGTGCTGAAAAAAATGCTGAAAGTGCTTTTAGATTTTGGCACACTATGGATTTTGGTTTGTTGGATTAGAAGTGCTCAGAACCCATGTATTCACTTTATACAACTGTATATGGATTTTGAGAAACATGCAGTCATGTCTCCAGAGCTAGTTCCAGGACAGACTCCAAAGCTACATAGAGAAACCCTATCTCGAAAAACAAAACAAAATACAAGAATATTTTCTGTCACTCCAGATTTTTAACCAACCCCCATTTTCTAGACCCACACACTGCAACCATTGATTTGTTTTCTGAGTTTATTTACTTTCCCTTTTCTTAGTGCTGCACTAGGGTGACTTTTTGTGTGTGGTTCCTATTATCTAACATAGGTGTTAGTAAACTAGCCGGAGGGACATGTGTTACTTGTTACTTGTGAAGTTTTATTGGCATGTAGCCATACTCATGTCTACATACTACTTGTTCCTTTTGCAGTACAGTACTAGAATTGAATAGTAACAGAAGAAACCTTATGGTCCACTATAATCAAAATATTTATCACACTGTCCTTTAGAGAAAAAAGCTTTTTCTGTTTTGTTTTTAATTATATAAGGGATTTTTATTTTTGCATATGGAGGTCAAATGTCTATGATCTATGATCTGGTAATAGCCATCTTGTTAGCAAAGCCCTGAGGCAGTGTAGGACATAGCATAGCAAGAAACTGGCAATGTATGTGTCTCATTTCTGTTTTAGTATATATTGGTAGGTATTAGTAGCTGATTTCGCTTGCGTTACTGAATAATGTTTCATTAATTGGATATCACATTAAACAAATTAATAATTGGGTCTGGAGAGATGACTCAGCAGTTGATTGGGAGTGCTTTTTGCTCTTGCCAGAGGTTCCATGTTCAGTTTCCAGGACCCACTTTGGGCAGCTCACAAACCTCTGATGTCCTTTTTTGGCCTCCACAAACAGTCTTATACATGGAGTCTAAAGTCACAGACACATACACAGAAATTGAAAAAAAGACTTCAACCAAAAGACATTGAACTGTTTTAGTTTTTAACTACTCTGAATTTAGTCCCTATAAACATTTATCATTTACATACAAGTTTTTATTTTATTTATT
>PVIU01025079.1:0-24356 GCA_004026605.1 Ondatra zibethicus
ATGAGAATAGTCTTACAGCTACTACCAAGGTAATAAGCTACGAAAGTAATTCGCTAGTATTGCTTTGAAAATATACCCTAGGCTATTAAAAGAAATTCGAACTCCATCCCAAGGCATCGTTTAAATTGGACTCCTCAGTCATCATCTACAGTCGGCTTAATGGTCACTCCTCTTCTTATCTGACCCCAACCAATTAAACTGCAAAATAAAAATAGAAGAAATTATGAGTTGTGTACTACCACATTGGCATCACCACAATCATCTGACAGGCTGCCTGACTTGCCTACCTTCCAAACTCAGATGTGTTCCCAAAGCTGCTTCTTTATAAAGAGTCTAAACAAAACCTGCTGTCATAAATATACTAGTAAGTTGGGTGTGGTAATAAATTCGAGCATTTGGGAGACAGGAAAATAAATTAGTTCATAGCTACATAGTAAGTTAGAGGTTAACCCAGGTGAGAGGCTCTCCCATCTTAAACAAAAATTGCCGGTTGTGGAGGCACAATGCCAGCAGAGGAAGGCAGATTTGTGTTCAAGGACAGCCTGGTCTAAAAGTGAGACCCTGTCTCAAAGAGAAACAAAACCTAAGGGCTGGAGTGATGGCTCAATGACTGGTTAAGAGCACTCACTGCTCTTGTAGAGGGCCTGGGCTCAGCTCTTAGCAGCCATATGGTGGCTCACAATCACACAGATCTCAACCTCCTTGGGCACCAGGCACACATGCGGTGCACATACCTACATTCAGGCAAACACATAAAATTTAAAACAACAAAAACTACTCCCCAGAAAGAATGTACTTGTTTTAGTTTTACTGCTCCAGTCACAAGAAGAAAAGAACCCACCTACCTGTTCAGATGGAACAGATCCATCTAAGGGCCCTTCAGGAAACTCAAATTACATCTCTAATACATTTTGTGTTTGTGTGTGAACATGCAAGAACGTGTCTGTCTGTCTCTATATGTGTTTGGTTGTTTTGAAAAGGAGTTTCACTCTGTAGTTCTGGATGTACAAAGTTGCTTTGTAAATTAGGCTGCCCTTGAACTCAGAGGTCCACCTGCCTCTGTTTGCCGTGCTGGGGATTAAAGGCCTGTGCCACTACATCCAGCTCAAATTTGAAAACAAATCAAACACACTTCTCTATACTTGTCTTTGGAAAATGCTTTCTTTTCACTGACTGCCTCAGCAAATCAATGGGCTTTAAATAACATCAGCTGGGAAAATAAAGAGAACCACAGGAACATAGTCTACAAGCACACTGCTCTCCACAGCAGGGCCTTTGATAGCTCTGGTGATGCATGCCTTTAATCTCAGCACTCAGGAGGCAGAGGCAGATGGATCACTTTGAGTTCCAGGCTAGCTTGGTCTGTATAGTGAGTTCCAGAGCAGCCAGGGCTACATAGAGGGTAGTGGTGGTGGTAGAGATAAACTGGCTTTTAGAAAGATCCCAAATATCCACAAGCAGTGACAAGATACTAAAAAATTCTTTAGCACAGCACTATGAGGAGGCTAGTGTTTAGAGGATTCATTCCACCTGAGCCCTTAAGTAACAACAGATGAAGGAAAGCAGGACTACATTTTTAAGTAAAAATGATAGTGATATTGACAAAAATGCAGCAAGGAATGGGCAAGAACAGACTGAGAAATCAAAGATAACTGTGTTTCCCAGCATGTACACAGACCTGCATTTCTAAGGGTCCCTCCCCACTGATGAATCATAGACAATTTGTACATCAAAATAAAAGACAGCAACAGATCATAACCTAATGAATAAAACAGAACCTAGTGAATCTGCATTATGAAAGTGGGTAATCAAATGATGGGGAAGAAAAATGCCAAACAAATGTGGGCTGGTGGGATTGGCTGGGGAGGTCGCTGGAGGGTGGAGTCACTATGTTTCAATCAATATAGTGAAGTTCAAGTCAGGCAAAAACTATCGGTGAATGATAAATACTGGAGGGGGTGGAATCTGATGAACATCAGGCTATTTGCATATACAGGGTCTCCTCACACATTTCT
Organism: Ondatra zibethicus; assembly: GCA_004026605.1. NCBI lineage: Eukaryota > Metazoa > Chordata > Mammalia > Rodentia > Cricetidae > Ondatra > Ondatra zibethicus. The sequence continues at coordinate 2,016 of PVIU01025079.1, forward strand.
TTCTCTTCTTAGCTGTGTGTATATGTGTATGTACTTGCATGCACATGCTAACTTTGAGCTAGCGCAGGTGGCCCTCAAACTCACTATGGAGCTGAAGATGACTTTGGATTCCTAATCATGTGTATCCACCTTTTAAGTACAGGGATTACAGTCTGTGCCACAGCATCTAGCCTCCTAGATTTCTTATTAATTGCCACGGAAATTAAAAGTAAAAAAAAACTTTACTGGACACCTTCACCACAGCAAAAGTCATGAGCCTCTGGCCATGATTTCCCGAGAAGACATGACTACCCATAAGAATTCAGGGAAGCCAGGCGGTGGTGGCGCAAGCCTTTAATCCAAGCACCCAGGAGACAAACACAGGTGTATCTGTTGAGTTCTAGACCAGCCTGGTCTACAGAGCGAGTTCCAGGACAGCCAGGGCTACAGAGAAACCCCATCTCAAAAAACCCAAAAGAATTCCAGGGTTGGTGCACACTTTTAACCCCAGCACTCGGGGAGCAGAGGCAGGTGGGTCTCTGAGTTCAAGGCCAGCCTGGTCTACAGAGCGAGTTCCAGAATAGCCAGGGCTACACAGAGAAACCCTGTCTTGAAAAACCAAAAATGAATTCCAGGGGATTCAGGTTCCCAGCACCCTCATTGGGTGGCTCACAACCACCTACAACTCCAGCTCCATGAGCCACAACTCTTTCTCCCATGTGCAATGGACTCATGTGTACATACCCACACATGCATATGAAATGAATACATAAATGTGTGTTTACATGTGTGCTTACATCTTTGCTTTATAGACAATTCTTGCAATGTTACTGTAAAGTATAACATTAACTACAAATAAAAAATTTATGGGAGCCAGGTGTGGTGACACACGCCTTTCTCCGCAGCATTCAGAAGCAGATTTCTGTGAATTTGAGACTAGCCAGGGCTACACAGTGAGTCCTAGTTCCCCAAAACAAAGTTTATGAGGAGCAGACCTAGAAAGGGTTAGGAGGAGGTAGGTGAGTATGCTCAAAATCCAATGTGTCAAATTCTTTGTTTCAATACAGGGTTGGTTGCCCTGGCTGTCCTGGAACTCACTTTGTAGACCAGGCTGATCACATAAATCCGCCTGCTTCTGCCTCCTAAGTGCTGAGACTAAAGGCATGTGCCACCACTGGCTGGCATGTGTGAAACTCTTAAAGAAACTAATTTTAAAAGAGTAAAGTCCAGGGTTGATAAAAGATGGCTCAAAAGATAAACATACTCATCACCAAGCCTAACTACCTGAGTTTGATCCCCAGAATCCATAGTGGAACAAGAAGTTGTTCTCTGACCTCCATATGTATACTGTGGCACATGTGTACTTCTATATATACACACATTAAAAAAAAAAAAAGAAGAACGTTTAAAAAGGGTGCTTGCTGCAAAGTCAGACGACCTGAATTCAATCCTCGGAACCCACATGGCAGCAGAACCAACTCCACAAGTTGTTCTGACTCGGATTCTCTCTCACACACACTAAATGGAGGGAACATTATAACTCAGTATTTTTTTTTGTATAGGTTACACCTAAAACAAAGGGAAGCCAATTGAACTATTTGTACTAATATAAAGGAATACAAATCAAGGCTATAATACAGCTTCTAAAACCATTCAAACAAAACAGGGAGAGTTAAAGCCACACTAACTGTTGTGTTCAAGTGTGTGTGAAGTGTGTGTGTGTGTGTGTGTGTGTATCTCACCAAGAACTTAAGCTGTTTAGGCAAAGGTAAACAAACTTACCGCCAATGTTTCTCAACTCTTCGGCTAAGAGCAATTTTTTCTCCTACTTCTGTGCACACAGGATTAGTCAAAACAATCTTGCCCAAATCAGCCTTGACAGCACTAACTCTTCCTCCTGTTGACAGGGATCCTATATTGACCATAAGCACTTCATTCTTAGACAGCTTTTGGACCTAGGAAAGTAAAGAAAGGGAAAAACAAATGAGGAAATGGTTTCTGAAGAGTGTGATGGCACAGACTTTTAATCCCAGCAGACTAAGCTCTGGGAGTCCGAGGCCAGCGTGCTTTACAAAGCGAGTTCCAGGACAGCAGGGGCTATGTTGAGAGGCCCTGCCTCAAAAACAAAAACAAAGCAAATAGGAGCTGGGCATTGGTGGCATACACCTTTGATCCCAGCACTCAGAAGGCAAAGGCAGCTGGATCTCTGAGTTTGAGGCCAGCCTGGTCTACAGAACATTTCAGTACAGCTAGGACTCCAGAGAAACCCTGTCTTGAAAAAACAAAAACAAGATAAACAAACAAAACCCAAACCAAATAGTTTTTGTTTCAGTAGGGATTTAAAAAAAAAAAATTGATTGCATGAGAGCTGTTTTTGATTTTTTTCAGGAAGTCAATTTACTTATAAATTAACTACACATTAGCTTTTAAAGACCAAAACTCAAAACTGAGTTCAGCACTGTTGTTGGTCTCTTTCTGAAACATGAGTCATACAAAGCACTTACCTTTGCTGCTTTCTTGTCTCCTTCAGTTCGTACACCCAGGAGACGTCTAAGCAGGAAATAGGAAATTTCCAGTTCCGTGAATATTTCAGGTAAAGCTCCAACTGCACCAAGCACTTGTCCCACCATCCTGTCAGCTCTGCACAAAGTGGGGTCGATCTTTGTTCCAACTCCTAATATAAAGCAAGAGTATTTGGTCTTATTTCTTATCTGAAATACCTCTGGAGTGATTTGTTTTAAAGCCTAGTTAAACAAGCATAAATTGATACCCCTTTACACATACTTCCATATTCACACACATAAATTAAGCTCAACAAAATTCCTGTTTTATTTCTATTTCATTCATTCATTGGTTTCTCTATGTAACAGCTCTGGCTGTCCTGGAACTGGCTCTGTAGACCAGGCTAGGCTCAAGTTCAGAGACTCGCTTGCTTTTGTCTCGAGTGCTAGGATTAAAGGTGTGTGCCACCACAACCCAGCTATTTTTAAGTTATGTGTATATGTATATTATCTGTGTGTGGATTCGTGCCCGTAAATGTGGTGCCAGAAGAGGGCACTGACTTTCCTGGAGCTGGAGTTATAGGTGGTTCCAAGCAGCTCCTGAATCTAGGAGCTCTGCCTAAGCAGCAGGCATTCCTCACCACTGAGCCACATCTCAAGTCCTTAAGTACATGACAGAAAGGAAAAATGTGTATATTTTTTTCTTTAGTCCAAGGGTAAATTATGGACTCTCATTCAATCTTGCCCTTTTCTCAGTAATCAAAAAGTTTTAAGAAATCTGAAAACCCTTAAATCAACTCAGCAACTCCCACATGATAGAGGTTCTCTTACTTGATCTACCACCACCTTGATCTTTTCCTTTTTTTTTTTTTGAGACAGGGTCTTTCTTGAGGAAGGTCTTATATCTCGAGTCTGGTTATGCTGTCCACACTAGTCTCAACTTTCTGTGCTAATGGCAATCCTCCTGCTTCTGACTCCCAAGTATGTGGCACTACAGGTGCTTACTACCACACTTACTAGAAGTTATTTTCTTTCATTGCCACCACAGTATAAGTATAATCTAACATTTATGAGTAACTTTACACTTGCAAAACACACATAAAAACAACCACTATAACCAAGTGTTTCACCAAACAGTAAACCAGGCACTCACTCTAGTACAAACCTGTAGTAGTCCCAGCTACTTGAGGACCATTTGAATAAGTAAATTCAAGCCCAGCTTGGGAAATATAGAAAGATAGTAAAACAAACCTAAACCCTCAAACTATATATAACTAGTTGGCTCTTTTGAATGCTAGGGCCATCAAACTTATTTTCTTCCAGGCCTGGTGACACAGCTATTGGAGCTAGCGAGGCAGAAAGACCTCAAGTTCTAGGTCAGCCTGGGTAACCTTTCTCAAAATGAAAGAGAGGGGATAGAGAGATGGCTCACTGATTAAGAGTACCCACTGGCTACTCTTCCAGAGGACCCAGCTTTCAATTTCCAGCACCCACACAGCAGCTCACAATTGTATATAACTTCAGTCCCAGGGGACCCAATGCCTTCTTCTGGACTTTGTGAGTACCAGATACCTATGTGGTGCACGTGCGCGCGCGCGCGCACACACACACACACACACACCCCACACACACAGAGGCAAAACACCTATACATAAAAATAAATAGTAATCATTTTAAAAAAAAGAAAAAAGAGGGTATATAAGGCTATACCTCAGTGGTAGAGAATTTACCTAGCATGTTCTAGACATTAGGTCCAAACCCTAGGACTTCAGAACAAAGTAGTCAGAAATAATTATTATTGCTAGTAAGTATTTATCCACCAAAACGTACCTTAAAAATATTTTATTATTTGCTTGTATGAGAGGGTAAGCAAACACCTTTACCTGAGTCATACTGCCAGCTCCAAAATGTATTCTTTGTTTAAATTTTCCAAAATGTACCAATAAGGTCAGGTGTGGTGGTACACACCTTTAAGTCTAGCACTTAGAAAGCTGATCCAGGAAGGTTGCTTTGAGGCCTAATATAGCCAAAGATATATGGCAAGACCCTATGTCAAAAATTAAAACAGGATATGGTGGCATACCTTTAACCTCAGCACTCAGGAGGCAGAGGCAGGTGGATCTTTGTGAGTCTGAGGCCAGCCAGGCCTATGTAGAGAGACCCTATCTCAAACAAAGAAACAAACAAACCCCAAACAAACAACAACAAAAGAGGCAGATAGATAGATGACTCAGCAGTTAAGAGCAATTGCTGCTTTTGCAGAAGACCTGGATTTGTTTCCCATAACTCACAAGGCAGCTCACAACCACTGAAACTCCAGTTGCAGGGGGTCTGACGACCTCTTTGGCATTCTTGGGTACCAGTACACACACAGTGCTCAGATATATATGCAAGCAAACTCATACACATAAAAATAAGTAAATCTGTAAAAACAAACAAACCTTACACTCTATCCTTAATATTTCTTATGAAACATGCCACGAATCTCCACAATTAAGAGAGATGACAGGGAAATGCTTACCAATGAGGCCACCTGGGGCGGCATACTGAAGATCATTATGTTCCGCAAATAGTGATACAATTTTGGAAAAGATGGGCTTACACATGAGCTTTCCTTCACTATCTTTGGAAACAATACCCGGTCTCACTTCTATCTCCTGGCCTACCTGTAAACACATAATTAGCAGTGAGAATTACTATAGAACAACATATTTACTATTTACCTACTAATGTTCTAACAAAAAAGACCACAATAACTAAAAAGGTAATCTTTCCTCTAATTTCATGATTACCTCTTTTATATACTTTTTATTGACCTGCAACTCACTAGGTAGAATACGCTGGCCTTGAACTCAGATACCAAGATACCAGCCTGTTTCTGGCTCCCAGCTGTGCATCACCATGCCAGGTTAAAATTATTACTTAAAAAAATATTTTACTGGTGGGTCATCTCTCCACCCCATGGGATAAATCTTTAAACTGGGCGGTGGTGGCACACGCCTTTAATCCTAGCACTCGGGAGGCAGAGGCAGGCGGATCTCTGTGAGTTTGAGGCCAGTCTGGTCTACAAGAGCTAGTTCCAGGACAGGCTTGATACCTACTGCAAAACTCTGTCTCAAAGAACAAAAACAGAAACAAAAAACCCCCACAAAAACAACAACAAAAAAATTACTTTTTGGTTTATTTGAGACATGGCTCTCTGTAGTCCTGGCTGTCCTGGAATTCACACTGTAGACCAGGGTGGCCTCAAACTCAAGAGATCCACCTGCCTCTGCCTCCTGAATGTTCGGTGTCCATCATTACACTCAGCTTTTTTTTTTCCCCAATGGAAAAAACTGATATAGAGGAGATAGATGGCTCAACAGTTAATAAGCACTTGGTGCTCTCAAAGAGGATCAGAGTTCAGTTCCCAGCAGCCACATGGTAGCACACAGCCATCTCTAACTCCAGTTTCAGGGGACCAACACCCTCTTCTGGCCTCCATGGACACATGCATATTCGGAGACAAAATACTCATACGTATAAAATAAATAAATCCAAAAACAGTTTTAAAACCCAGATCAACTGTTGCAATTTACCAAGTAAACCTGTTGTCATATAAAACATGCTCTACCTTCACTAGAGAACTATAAATTTAGAGGTCAGACAGCTTCCAAAGACAAAAACAAATCCATATCCAATACCTGACAACATGAAGAAACATTTTTTTACTGGGTGTGGTGGTACAGACCTTTAGTCCCAGCACTCGGGAGGCAGAGGCAAGGGGATCTCTAAATTTGAGGCCAGCATGCTGAAGACAAGTGCGGGCTGATGAGCTGGCCCAGAGGGTCAAGGTGCTTACCACCATGCCTGAGCTCCAGCCCAAGGAGCCGCTAGACAGAAGGAGTCAACCCCTGAAAAGTTGTCTTGCTTCCACCTGGGTGCTGTGGCACTCGCATGTCCACACACATAACAAATAAATACACAGCGCAACAATTCCAAGCCAGTGTACCTTTAAGACTCCTTTCAGAATACTACCACCAGCTACACCTCCCTTAAGGTCATCAACTTCACAGCCAGGTTTGTTGACATCAAATGACCTGATAACTAGAAAAAAAAATTGAACACAAATTAAAGCCATTTCTCTTTTAGATTCAGAAGACATTCTTTTAAAACTCAACTTTTCTTTAAAAAAATCTAGTATTATATCTTTAATGCTTACTGAAGCCTTACTTGTGAAAGTAAAGAAATGGAAATAGCCTGAAAGTACATTAAGAGCAAAAGTATTTATGTAATGAGCACAAAAGTCTTTTCTTTCTTTTTGGTGAGGGTCATTATCCCCTATGTCTCATAACTATTTACAGCATTTACAACAAATTATCTATTATGACTTAAAGCATATACAGGGACTGGGAGTGTAGATCAGTGGTAAGCCCTTGCCTTGTAGCAGCATCAAAAAAGTCAATCAAGTGCACAGGAGACTATACGTGGACACTTGCAGTATGCCACTTTACTCATCTCGTGTTTTTGAGAGAGTGTCTGACTTTGTAGCCCTGGCTGTCCTGGAACTCACTCTGAAGATCAGGCTAGCCTTGAACTTAGAGATCCACTTGCCTCTGCCTTCTAAGAGCTGGGATTACAAGTGCACCACCATGCTTGGATTTTTATATATAGGATTTCTGTATTATATGACTTCTACCATACAAAATAACTTTAAAAAAAATTATAAAGAGCAATTCTAGCTGGGCGATGGTGGCACACGCCTTTAATTCCAGCACTTGGGAGGCAGAGGCAGGCGGATCTCTGTGAGTTCAAGTCCAGCCTGGTCTACAACAGCTAGTTCCAGGACAGGCTCCAAAGCTACAGAGAAACCCTGCCTTGAAAAACAAAAAACAACAACAACAAAAAAGCAGTTCTAAAACTATTAAGACTATTATACTTAGGTTCCCCAATAATCACACAAACAGCTCCAAATAAAGGCCTGGAAGGGCCCAAATACCTGCTTCAAAAGTGTTCCTACATCTTTGAGCATTAACCACAGCCCAGTGAAATTGAACTTAATGGTTTTTCAGTAATGGTACAATGACATCATTTGTATGAAACTGTAACGCCCCAACATGATGTACTTCCCTAGAAACTACTGTATTACTCCATGTTGGTTACATAAAATACCATATATAAAAGCACAAAGAGTTTCTTTTGTACTCAGGCTCTGTCATCCAGCAATATGACATTATTTCAAATAGATTTTATGGATTTATCACCTCTGCAGAAAGAGAAAGTATTAATAAATAGCCTCGAAGGAGAAGCACTAACGTGGAAGAGTTCAGTTCAATGTGACTCCTGTCACTTACCAATGAGACGGGGCTCTGAAGTAAAGTCTCTTGGGGGCACTGGTATTTTCTTCACTATGTACTCACAAACAACCTCAATGTTGTATTTCAGCTGAGCAGAGATTGGAATAATTGGCGCTCCTTCTGCCACTGTTCCTACATTAACAAATTTCAGAAAGAACAAAATCCTTGGGTTTTACAAAACTTGGTCTATACAGCTGCTAGACAAAGTAATTAGAGCTAACAGAGGAATAAACATCCCCACACAAATGCCAGTCAGCAAGTAGAAAGTGGTCTATAGAAATATGACAATATTCTATCTTTAACTCCCCCAAATGAATTCACTGTCCTCTAAGGGGACAGCTGCTAAAATTCTATGGGTGTATTTAACAGAGGCAAATGCTGGGCTTTGGGGAAGGAGCTCTTTACAAGCTCAGAGAATCCCAACATGTAATTACCTTTCCATAAATGCTAAGAGTAAACTACAGACTCCCTGCTGATCAAAGACGGGCTGGCATACATCATATTTTAAAAAACTAGCCATATGTCACACAAACTGGTCAAAGAAATAGACCAAAATAATTAGATTTTAATCAAAATGAATTATTTTTTTATGCTGAAACTAAGTTCCCAACATGAAAAGGCTAAAATAATTAAATGTCAACAGTAATATGCATCATGTCTTCTCTGAAAGTGAAACATGCCATGGTATTAGAGAAAGGAATCCTGCAAAAATTCCTTTGTGTTTTGAGGCAGGGTCTCTCTATGCAGTCTTTGCTGGCCTGGAACCAGCTATACACACCAACAAGCTGCCCTTGAACTCAGAAGTCTGTGTGCACCTGTGCCTCCAGGGTGCTGGGATTAAAGGCATGTGCCATGAGGCCCAGAAGAAAGATTGGTTTTGAAATGCTTTTATTCATCTGTCACTAAGGATTGGAACGCAATGATGTAAACTCAGTGTATGCCAGGCAAGCCCTCTACCACTGAGCGATACCTAAATCCTTGCGATTTAAAAAACTTAATCTGACTGATAGCATTTCCAAACTTCAATTTTGTACATTAAATTCAGAAATAGATATTTATAGTCTTATCGGGACACTATCAGGTCACTAACAAGTAGCAGGTAGAAAAAAGAACATTTATGATACCTAAATTGACTTTGTTTTAGATGATGCACTATATTACCTTTCAAAGTGATCCTCTGATTTAAGTTATTATAGCTTCTTACCTTGTACAAATGCGAGAATCTGCTCATATTGTTCCTTAGCCTGACTTTCTTTTACCAGATCAATTTTATTCTGTAAGATCAAAATATGCTTGAGTTTCATGATTTCTATGGCAGCCAGGTGTTCAGAAGTCTGAGGCTGAGGGCATGATTCATTACCAGCTGGTTGACAGAGAATAAAAAAGATACATAAGATTAACTAGAAATATCTAGACCATGCAATTTCAAAAATAGAAAGCAGATTGTTGGTTGTGAGGAGCTGGAGGGAGTGCAATTGGGCAATGACTTCTTAACAGGCATCACTTTTGTGGTGATGAAATTCTGAATGTACTTCCATTCACTGAGTTGTCCCCGTTAAGTAATAAATGGTAAGCTTTATATTATGCACATATTCTACCAACTTTGCTTTCATCCTTTATTTGCACTTACTACAGCCACCCATTCCCGGTTCTAAGCAAGAAGTTTCCAATGAACAAATTTGGCTTTAAGAGCTCTTTTGTTTAGGCCTTCTAGCTCAGTTTAGTCTAGGTATAGTTTAGTCTAGCTCAGTCTAGTCTAGGTATGTTCTGACACAGTCAAGCTCCTGAGATTAAGGTTACTCCTTAACCAAGGAAGAGCACTGTGAAAACAAGCAACAGTGCATACCATAGGCAAGATTTGCTCACCATGCTGGCAATCACCTTGCCCAGCCTGTTCATGTGTCCTGTACTATATCCTCTTGCATGCTTAAAAGCACCATATCCATACCTATCAAATCTCGAAGCCATAACCCAAGGACTCTTTTGCTTAGTATTTTGGTTGTGCTATCTAGTAGGAGGAAATGTCATTCTGGATGACACATTCCTAGTCATGCCTCATTTAGGTAATGGACATGGCCTCCAAAGGATTTAGTTTTTCCTCACATATTCTACCCAAATTAGTTCTTTATTGGTTTGTCCAGACCAGTTCTGATGATTTTACCTATCAACAGAAGAGCTGCATCCATCACTGCTGCGCCGTTCAACATTGTAGCCATCAAAATATCATGGCCAGGACAGTCAACAAAGGAAACATGCCTAACAGTTGAGAAACAACAATCAGCCTTAAAACCAATCAAAACTATAAGCAAGGCCGGGCGGTGGTGGCGCACGCCTTTAATCCCAGCACTCGGGAGGCGGAGGCAGGAGGATCTCTGTGAGTTCGAGGCTAACCTGGTCTACGGAGGGAGTTCCAGGACAGACTCCAAAGTTACACAGAGAAACCCTGTCTCAAAAAAAAAACCTGAAACAAAACTATAAGCAAACTGTAGATTTCTTAAAGTTAAATCTCAAGGGAACTGGTTTTCACTGTTGGAAAACGTAGACTTTCGGTCTCATGCCTCTGGCTACCACAGGTATACCCAAACACATACATATAATTAAAAACAATAAATTTCAAACACAGAGAGAATGAGAATTTGAAAAAAATATTTTGTCCAAAATAGCACTACTCCTGAAAACCTAGAACTGTGCACCTGAAGTGAGGGGGTGCTTCTCTAAAACTCTAGCGCTCCAGGTCAGGGACTTTGAAGGCTTCCTTTTCAGACCCTGCTTCAGCCTCACAGAAGACAGCACCGGCTTCCCTCGAGCTGGAGTGAGAGGCAGTTGTGACTGTTGGAAATGAGCTCCAGTTCTCTGTTTAAGAGTAAGAGTTTACATTTGTGCATGGTGGTGCACACCTTTAATCTCAGGAGGGAAATCCTAATATCCTGTTCATTGCAATTTTCTGAATTAATTCTAATTCTGTTGTATTTAGATAGGGTCTCAATATGTAGCCCTGGCTAGCCTAGAACTCACAGATCCACCTGCCTTTGCCTCCCTCCTTCCCAGTGCTGGGATTTTAACGTCTTGTACCACCATATCTGGGCTTGCTTCTTCCCCCCTTACAAAGGTTGGGGTTTTACTGAGGCTATTTTAGTATAGATGTTAAGCACAAAGGTGAAGAGGTACTTAGAAAGAAAGACACATTACAGGGTGTGGGGATAGGCTTCTAAAAAGAGTCACCGATATCAAAACTTTAAATAAAGGCCAACAATATAGCTGATATTCTCTTGCTTCAGTGTGGCTTGTTTTGCTTGGTGGGGATAGATTTTTTTTGGGTTTGGTTTTTTAAAACAGGGTTTCTCTGTGTAGACCAGGCTAGACTTGAACTAGAGACCTATCTGCTTCTCCCTCCCAAGACCCTATCTAAATAAAACAGAATCCTGATATCCAGTTCATTACAATTTCCGGTACCTTCCCACAGAGACACATGCAGCCAAACACCAACGCACACACAAATAAAATAAATAAATAAAAATGCCGGGTGTTGGTGACACACGCCTTTAATCCCCGCACTAGGGAGACAGAGGTAGGAGGATCTCTGTGAGTTCGAGGCCAACTTGGTCTACAGAGCAAGTTCCAGGGCTGGCTCCAAAACTACTGGGAAACCCTGTCTCACAAACAACAACAAAAACCACCACCACCACCACCAACAAAATGATTGCATTAAAGTATTTATCCTGATTATTGAGATTTCTTGGCTTCTCCTCCATCTTTAAATCTTGGGCCTGAGATGAAGATATGACTCTGCCCCAATCTAAAATGGTCTTGTGGACTTGCAATCCCCAAAGACATTAGTAACCAGATATCAGCACCTTCTGGTGAAGGACCAACATGTGCAATCATATTCAGAAAATTGTTTGGAAGTTCAGTGGTGGTGGCGCACGCCTTTAATCCCAGCACTTGGGAGGCAGAGACAGGCACATCTCCATGAGTTCGAGACCAGCCTGGTCAACAAAGTAAGTTTCAGGACAGGCTCCAAAAAGCTACAGAGAAACCCTGTCTCGAAAAAACAAAAAGAAAGAAAAAAAATTGTTTGGAAACAAGTCTATTTATTTTAAAGAAGTAATTTCAAAACTGGCTTCATTCTTTCTTATCTAGCAAACAAATGACACTGCTGAAATCCAGTAAGCTGTACTTTCTCTCCCTTTTTTGCTTATGCAATACTTGCCTTAAAAATTTTTTTTAAAAAAAGATTTATTTTTATTTTCCGTGAATAAGTGCTATTTCTGGTACCCTCAGAGGCCAGGAGAGGGTGTGGGATTTCCTGGAACAGGTATTACCAATGGCTGTGAGCCACCAAGTAGAAGCTGGGACTTGAACCTGGGTCCTCTGCAAGAGCAGCCAGTGCATTCAACAGCTGAACCCTCTCCAGCTCCCTCATGCAACTTCTCAGTTTGTAGAACTTTTTTCTAAATATTTAAAATTAATTGAAAAAATATTTCTTTCAATTATCATCATTTACATAAAATAACATGAAATAATGGAAAAACAATGAAACCATTCAGCAATTAAGTTTATAAAAGCACAAAACAGAGATTTAAAAAGCATAAAGTATTTTTTTAACATAAAAGTTACCTGACTAATTTGAAGTTCCCTTTGGTCCCAGGAATGTCTGTGGGAAACTCATCCGGTGTACTACTGCCACATGACCTGTAACATTCTGGTCTAGGACAACTTGGGTCATCAAGTTTATAAATCTAAAAGTTTCAATGTAAAAGAAAAAAGAAAACTGGATTTGTTACCTATGCAACAATTAAAGTTAAATGGTTTCTAGTTTCATGGTACATAGATCACCTTAGCATTGGCATATCCAAGCTTGATGGTAATGTTTCTTTCTAGTTCATTTTTGAATCTGACGGTGTGAACTCCAGAAATAGCCTTTACCACAGTGGACTTCCCATGAGCTACATGGCCAATTGTACCTATTGACAAAACACAACAAAATTACCTTCTGCACCCAAGTACACCAAACATTTCTTCAAATACCATTGAGTAGAAAACAAAAAAACCAGCCAGGCGGTGGTGGCATATACCTTTAATCCCAGCACTCAGGAGGTAGAGGCAGGCAGATCTCTTTGGGTTTGAGGCCAGCCTGGTCTACAAAGTGAGCTCCAGGACAGCTAGGCTAACAATGAGAAACCCTGTCTTGGGGGGAAGAGGGAAGGAAACAAGAAAACTAAAAACCGTAACCATAGACATCACGGTAAAATCAACAGTGATAGAGCTAGTGACATGGCTCAGCAGGTAAAAGCACTTGTCACAAAAGCCTCAAGACCTGAGTCACCAGAACTTTGGAATCATCTCCTGAAAGTTCTCCTGATTTCCACACATGTGCATGGGGACGGACGGACACACACACACACACACACACACACACACACACACACACAAAATAACCACAATGGAAATAAAATAAAACTGTTTAAAGAGAATTCAATTTTTCCCTATCTGTTCTTTCCTATTATTAATTTCTTCTCAGACCAATTTTAGTATATGTACTTGAGAGGAAGAAACAGGACAGTTTGAGGCTAGCCTGGACAATGTAGGAAGACCCTGCTATAAAACTTGAAGAAATAAAAATACTCAAAATCTTGCTTATCAAGAGCCAGGGGCATGGTGGATCTCTGAGTTCAAGGCCTGCCTGGTCTGAGAGTTCCAAGACAGCCAGGGCTATACAGAGAAACCCTGTCTCAAAAAAACAAAACAAAAAAATCTTGTCTATCAAGAAACATTGAACCATACCCAGTTACTATGACAAACTCCTGCACAACAAAAAAGAACACACTCATAATCACAGTATTCAGAAGTCTGAGGCAAGGGGATTGCCTTGAGTTAGAGGTCAGCTTGGGCTACACAGTGAATACCAAGCTAGCCAGGGTTGCATAGCAAGTGTTAATCCCAATGGCGAGAATAAGACCACTACCACACTTGAGCCGAATTTGAAGCAAGCTTGACTCTTATTGGGGTGCATCCAAGAGCTGGCCAGCAACTGCCTCGAAAGTTAAAGAGAGCAGCCCTGCCAGGTGGTGATGGCCCATACCTTTAATCCCAGCACTTGGGAGGCAGAAGCAGGCAGATCTCTGTGAGTTCGAGGTCAGCCTGGTCTACAAGAGGTAGTTCCAGGACAGCTATGACTGTTACACAGAGAAAACCTGTCTCAAAAAACCAAAAAAAGAGCAGCCACGAATCCTCTTTTAAGGAGCAAAAATCCCAGAGTAGTTTTACAAAAGGGAGATAATGGGGCAGTAAGGAAATACAAATAAATAAATAAAAAATAAAAAAATTTAAAAAACCATGTGGTCACCCACCATGAGATTAGGAGGGGTCAAGGAGGGTCTGGATGGGTCAGGGCATTCTCAAAATAAATCAAGGCCATGGGTTGGGGAAGGTTAGGGTCTAGGAAACAGAGCTATAAAACTCTCACAGTGAACAGAAACTTATTTTTAAAAACACATAATGGCTCCTGCCTTTAAAACAGTCAGGCAGGTTCCTCACAAGTCTGACTCAAAACTAAAAAAAAAAAAAAAAAAAAAAGGAAAAAAACCAGACCACACCACATTTATACTCAAGCAATATACCTCAACAGTTCTAGGTGCCAATTGGGGGGGGGAAATAATTCTACTTAATTATAGCCTATATATCAAATAAAACTTCTATAAACTGCCCTTGTATGACAATAATGCATTTTCACTTCAAACTTGTGCTACCGTATGATTACACACTGCCATGGACTAGTTTACTGTCGTAAACTTTTCATACATATTATCTCCCAAAAAATGAAGCAACACTTTGTTCACAAGGGGTCCACAGCTTTCTTTCTGATACTGTACTACTCAGGCCAACCTCCAAGGAAACGCCCACATTCTTCAAGTAATTGCACAAAAGAAGACATTAAAATTACTTTTAAGTCAAGTGTCCGAGCTATCTTACCAATATTAATTGTAGCTTGTCTGCTGATAACTTCATGTGAAAGTGGTGTCAACTTGGTGACGTCCTGCAATGAAATAGTTCAAAACACAAATCAATATAAACCAGAAAAATCTTACTTGACTTTATACTCCCCAGACGCAATTCTGCCCTGTATAAGCAGCACTTTTCTCCTGCTGAAGTGCTTTGTCCCTTAACGGCTAAGATTGGGAACCCTAGGCAAGACAACACCATTCACTAAGAGAGGTCTGGAGATAAGAGGCCATCTAATCCTGGAGCCTTAGCGAGTCCTCAAGGGTCCAGCACAGTGGGCAGTGTAGTCCGGTTTCCAACCCTTTACAGACTTAATGACAATCTCGTGTGTCTCGTGCTGGCCTCCAGCTCGGTATGTAGCCAAGAATAATCTTTAACTTCTGATCTTCCTATTTGAATCTCTTAAGTACTAGGAATTACTGGCGTGCATTTATGCACTTCTGGGGATGGAACTCCGGGATTTGTGCCTGCTAAGTATGCACTCTACACAGTGAGGTGCAGTCCCATACTCCTTAATTATATTTATCATCAAAGCTTAGCCACACACTCTGGGAGTTCCAAGTCTCACAATCGTTCACCAGTTTGGGGACTAGGCAAGGTACTGGTGGCGGAACTGGCACGCCTTAGACTTAGAGGGTCCAGCCTTAGGATAGCTCCTCTACCCCGCGCTCCAGCCACACGGGCGGTGTCTCATAGCCACGCCCTCCCCCGAGCTCAGGGTGCATTCCCGCCGCAAACTGAGAACTCACCAACGTGGCGAGATCCTGTCGGGAAAGATGTGGCTGCCCGAGAGTCACTCCAACCTCACCCCCAGCCATCTTGCTCAGAGAGGAAGGAAACTGTTCGGCAGCAGCCTGATTTAACGCAGGTCCCCCTTGGGCGGAGCGAAGGAGGAGCGGCGGGAAGGCAGACTACGGCCCAGACCTGGTAAAAAAGATGGCAAATGCAGCACTGATCTCACTGCTTGGACTTCTCTGTTTGAATTTGCATAGGAACTACCCGCACCCTTACTCACAAACACAATACAATGTTTTGGAATGTATCCCTTGCAGTCCTGTTAGATTTTTTTGTGCAGGCAAAACTAAGGACAGCTCCAGGTTAGCTACCCTCCCGCCTCCATTCCCCCCCTTGAGGGGAGGGTTATTAATGCGACACAGCGCGCTGAAGAAGCCATTTCCGTTTCCTTTTGGAGCCGGCAGGAAGAAATTCCTGGCATCTGGGCTTCTTGACTGTGTTGTAAAGTCAGAAAGTGGAAATTTCTCTTTTATTTTATTTCATTAGTTTATTTACTCGGTTTTTTTCTATTTCTGTAACCTAATAAAGCAATATCATCTCGGAATCCTCTTCGGCCTTGCTAGAGCTCTGGGTCTAGAGGATGACACCGCGTGCTGAGCTCGCCACGCTCAAGCCTCGCGGTCCCTAGGGAGTTCGCACAGAGCGCCCTCGCGCGGAGACCTGGGGCTCAGGGGCGTACCGTTGGAGGGAAAAGTCCCTCCCTTGTTCCTTGGGAGAAGTTTCAAGGGCTAGTGAAGTGATGTTTGTCTCCATCCGCGCGAATTTAGCTTCTGGAAGCCAGCTGTCAGACGAGCGTACGCACCTTTTTTTTTTTTTTTTTTTTTAAAGCTGAACCTAGGAAACCCTCTTTTTTTGCATCTGCATTTAAAAATTTAAATATCTTCGAGATCTTCTTACTTTCATCGTCTGTTTAAAAAGAAATGATGTTTTCTATGAATGCTGGCACCCACGTAATCTCCGCACTCGGGAGGGAGAATCAGAAATTTATGAGCTCGAGGCCAACTCTGTGTTATGTACAGAGACCCTGTCTTAAAAAAAGGGAGGTAGGGGTGGGGTTAAGAACATAGTTTTGTTGGAAGTCCAAGGCCCACCCCCATCCCTCCTGGCCTAGGAAGGAGTGCATTCAAAAAGACTCGGTTCTCAAAAAGTTAATACATGCAGAAGAGATAGGTCCTGGTGTCATTGTTTGTGGGTTCTCCATCTGCCAACTTTCGCCGCCACATTCAGAGAGTCTGGTTTGAGGGGACCGGGAGAAGGGGAAGAAAGGAAAAAAAATTTATTTCTTTAATTATGTTCTTGAATGGAAAAAATAAAACAAAACAATGTATGGAAAAAATAAATAAATAAATAAATAAAAATAAATTAAAAAAAAAAGAACGTAGTTTTGGCAGAAAGTAGTTTCCCTGGCATGTATGATGCTCTAGGTTCACCACTAAAAAGAAAACGATCTTTTAAAAATTCTCTCTCATTGTTTTTCTTTTGAGACAGGCAGGCTCTTATATATCCCAGCTGGTCATGAACTTGCTTCGAATCACAGGATGACCTCGAACTTCTGCCTCTCCTGCCTTCTCAGTGCTGTGATTACAGGCTTTGATGATGTGCCTGGTTCATTGGGTGCTGGGGATCGAAGCGAGAACCTCATCCATGCTGGGTAAGCACTCTATCAACTGAGCTACACCCCCTAGCCCCATCTTGCATTTCTTTCTTTTCTTTCTTTTTTGTTTTTTCGAGACAGGGTTTCGGCTGTACGGTGGTGGAGCACACCTTTAATCCCAGCACTCGGGAGGCAGAGGCAGGCGGATCTCTGTGAGTTCGAGGCCAGCCTGATCTACAACAGCTAGTTCCAGGACAGGCTCCAAAAGCTACAGAGAAACCCTGTCTCGAAAAACCAAAAAAAAAAAAAAAAAAAGAAAAAGAAAGTTGGGCCTTAGCTTAGGCTTGTCCCCCCCCCCCTTAACAGGAGGCGCTATGTTCAATAGTCACCACCCAATCAATCAATCAATCAATCAATAACCAACCTGATATTTAAAATGGGGAAAAAGTCTAAATAAACTTCTTACCAAAGAAGAGAGATAGCTTAGTGGTTAAGAGCCCCGGCTGCTCTTCCAAAGGACCCAAGTTCAATTCCCAGTACTCACATAGCAGCTCACAGCTGTCTATAACTCCAGTTTAAGGGGATATGACGCCCTCTTCTGGTCTCTGTGGGCATTACACACACATACTTCACTGACAGACATTCAGGGAAAACACTCATACACATAAAATAAAAATAAAATCTTTAAAACTGGCAAAGTGTTCTTATATATAAATGCAAAAAGTGTGACTATAGCCCCAAAATTTGGAAAGTGGAGTCAAGAGAATCAGCTCAAGGCCAGACTTAGCTACACAGAAAGTTTGAAGCCAGCCTGCCTCAACTCCTACCCCACCCATACTGAGATATGAATGACTAATCAGTCCATGGGAAGATACTCAAGCTGGGCATATATATAGCTCAGTGGGAGAGAATTTACTTAATATTCATGAGGCCCTGAGCTGGATCAGATCACCAGCATCATCACATCACACCCCCACCACCTAGCGTGCGTGTGCGCGCACGCACGTGCACACACACGCATGCACACACACACAGAGGTTCAACAGTCATTAAAGAATGCAAATTAAGCCGGGCGGTGGTGGCGCATGCCTTTAATCCCAGCACTGGGGGGGGGGGGCAGAGGCAGGCGGATCTCTGTGAATTAGAGACCAGCCTGGGCTATAAGAGCTAGTTCCAGGACAGGCTCCAAAGCTACAGAGAAACCCTGTCTCGAAAAAAAAAATAAAAGAGTTGTTGTGGTCATGGTGTTTCTTAACAGCAATAGAAACCCTAAGACACCTACTTATTTATTTACTTATTTATTTATTTTTGGTTTTTCTTTTCTTTTTTTTTAACCAGACCGAGATGTGAAATTTTTGGTTTTTCAAGACAGGTATTCTCTGTGTAACAGCCCTGTCTATCCTTGAACTCACTCTGTAGACCAGGCTGGCCTTGAATACACAGAGATCTGCCTGCTTCTGGCTCCCAAATGATAGGTTAAAAGTATGCACCACCTCCTCGTTTGTATAGTGGTGAAAAAAAAAAGGTATGCACCACCATCGCCTGGCAACACCTACCTTTTTATGTGCGGACATTCAGTTGTTCTAATAATATTGTTATAAGCCGGGCAGTGGTGGTGCACGCCTTTAATCCCAGCACTCGGGAGGCAGAGGCAGGCGGATCTCTGTGATTTCGAGACCAGACTCGTCTACAAGAGCTAGTTCCAGGACAGGCTCCAAAGCCACAGAGAAACCCTGTCTCGAAAAACCAAAAAAAAAAAAATATTGCTATAAAGGCTATCCTGTTGTGGAATATTAGTTGAAGAAAATAAAGAGCTGAATGGTAAATAGTTAGGCAGGAGGAAGGGTAAGTGGGGCTGGCAGGCAGAGAGAATAAAAAGGAGAAATCTGGAAAGAGAAGTTTGGGGAGCAACAGGAGAAGGAGAGGAGGACTCCAGGGACCAGCCACACAGCTACACAGCAAGCCATGGAGTAAGGAGTAAAGAAAGTATACAGAAAGGCTAAAAGCCCAGGGATAAAAGATGGATGAGATAATTTAAGAAAAGCTGGCCAGAAACAAGCTGGCTAGAATGAGACTCCTTGTGTTTATTTGGGAGCTAGGTGGTGGACTCCAAAGAGCAAAGAGTAAAAAACAACCACCACTACCCTTTTCTTATTGAGTTCCCTTAGTACTTTTATATAAAAAGTAAATTGAAAAAATAAATAAAAATTGAGAGCCGGGCAGTGGTGGTGCATGCCTTTAATCCCAGCACTCAGGAGGCAGAGGCAGGCGAATCTCTGTGAGTTTGAGGCCAGCCTGGTCTATAGAGTGAGTGCCAGGACAAGCTAGGGCTACACACAGAGAAATCCTGCCTCAAAAAACGATAAACAAACAAATAAATAAATTGACTGTAAGGCTAGGAGTGTAGCTCAGCAGTAGAATCCTTGCCTGCATGTACAAAGTCAATGGCTTCTATTCCTAGTGCCACAAAAAAGTAATAATAATAAAAATAAATACAGACGGGCATGGTGGCTAATGCCTGTAGTCCCAGTGCTTGAGAAAAAGAAGCAGGTGGATTGTCCTGGCTTAGGCTTGGCCCACTATCTCTCTCTCTCTTTTTTAATGGTTTTTCGAGACAGGGTTTCTCTGTAGCTTTGGAGCCTGTCCTGGAACTAGCTCTTGTAGACCAGGTTGGCCTCGAACTCACAGAGATCCACCTGCCTCTGCCTCCTGAGTGCTGGGATTAAAGGCATGCACCACCACCGCCCGCCCCGCCCGCCCCGCCCCAGCTCTTGTAACTTAAATTAACCCATTTATTTTAATCTGTATTCTGTTGTGTGGCCTGTTGCCTCATCTCTCTGTAAAGCGCATACTGCTTCCTCCACATCTGACTGGTAATTCTGGCTTCTTCTGTGTCTCCTGGAATCTCTCTCGAGTGCCTTGATTCACCTCCTCTTCTTTTCTTCCCCCAGAAGTCCCACCTATACCTCCTGCCTAGCTATTGACCAATTAGCTTTTTATCACAGAAATCACAGCAAATACATCTTCACACAGTGTATAAATATTCCACAACAGATCTCTATGAATTCCAGGCCAGCCTGATCTATAAGTTCCAGGCTAGCCAAGGCTCCATGGTGAGACTTTGTCTTGGGCTGTGGATGTAGTTCAGTGGTAGAATGTGTGTTTAGTATGCCCCAAGGTTGTAGGTTTGATCTCTGGTGCCACATTTTTTGACACACTTTTTAAAAAGCATCCACATTGGCCTAGAATCAGCCTATGAGAAAGAACATTTGATTAAGTGTGCAATATAGTAGTATTAACTATATACATATTGTTGTGCAACTGATTGATGGAATCTTTGCTTTTCCATCTTACAAAACAGGAACTTTATATCCACGATTACAGAGCTTTCTTGTTTTCTAAGACGGGCTTTTGCTATGCTGTTCAGACTGGCCTGGAATTTGTTGTGCAGTCCAGTGTGGCCTTGGACTTATGACCTTCTACCTCAGCCTCCCCGAGCACTGGAATTACAGGTACGTGCTCTCTCTCACACACAGCTTGCCTAGCTTTTTCCTCTTCCTTTCCTTTCTCTCTTCCCCCTCTTTCTCTATGCTAGTGACTTAACCTAGAGCCTCGTGAATGGCCAAGCACACACTGTACCATATATTTATGTACTCTGTACCGCTAAGCTACACAGCCTCAGCCTGCTTGAGACTGTTTTGAATCTGTATATCAACTTGGGAAGAATTGGAATCTGACAGTATGGAGACTTCCAATTGCTTCTGGGATTTGCTTCACCCATGCTTAACATTCTGTCATCTGTCACTGACGCAGTACTCCCCACATCTCTAGGCAACATGAAGTCAGTGCTCCTGTATGCAAAGTCTGAGCCCAGTGTTCATATATGAGTAACTGTTGTGAATCTTTCTCTGTCTTGCCTACCAGCTCCCAAATCACAACACAGAAACTTATTATTAATTATGAAAGCTCGGCAGAGAGTTTAGGCTTGTTTCTAATAAGCTCTTTTTTTTTAAGTTTTTTGTTTTGTTTTGTTTTTTCAAGACAGGGTTTTCTCTGTAGCTTTTGGAACTAGTTCTTGTAGACCAGGCTGGCCTCGAACTCACAGAGATCCACCTGCCTCTGCCTCCCAAGTGCTGGGATTAAAGGTGTGCGCCACCACCGCCCGGCCCTAATTAGCTCTTATAGCTCAAATTAACCCATTTCTTTTAATTTACTTGCTGCCATGTGGCTCATGGCTTGTTACCTCATCTCCTACATGTCATGCCTCCTCTGCATCTTCTCGTATCTCTGCCCTTCTCAGTGGCCTCTGTACCTGGAAATCCTACCTAGCTGTTGGGCATTCAGCTTTTTATTAAACCAGTCACAGTGACATATCTTCACATATTGTAAAGGTACCCTGTTTTCTAGTCAGCAACCCAATTCAAAGCTGAGGGGGCCAGAAAAGTTTTAGTTTTTCTCTGCCCTGTAAACTACAAAGTTTGGTGTAGTTATGCAATCACTGGTTTTTAATTTTCTTTCTTTTCTTCTTCTTTTTGTTTGGTTTTTCGAGTCAGGGTTTCTCCGTAGCTTTGGAGCCTGTCCCGGAACTAGCTCTTGTAGACCAGGCTGGCCTCGAACTCAGAGATCCGCCTGTCTCTGCCTCCCAAGTGCTGGGATTAAAGACATGTGCCACTACCAGCCAACTGGTTTTTAGTTTGTTAAGCACTTATTTGTGCGTGTGTAAGTATATATGGATGAGGGTGGGGGCACATGCAAATACCATAGATCGTATGTAGCTCAGAGGAGACTCAGTAAGAGTTGGCTCACACTGTTGAGTTTGAGGCCGGCCTGGTCTACAAAGCAAGTTCCAGGAAAGACTCCAAAAAGCTACACAGGCCAGGCAGTGGTGGCCCACACCTTTAATCCCAGCACTCGGGAGGCAGAGGCAGGCATTCGAGACCAGCCTGGTCTACAAGAGCTAGTTCCAGAACAGGCTCCAAAGCCACAGAGAAACCCTGTCTCGAAAAACCAAAAAAAAAAAAAAAAAAAAAAAAAAAAAAAAAAAAAAAAAAAAAAAAAAAAAAAAAAAAAAAAAAAAAAAAAAAAAAAAAAAAAAAAAAAAAAAAAAAAAAAAAAAAAAAAAAAAAAAAAAAAA
>PVIU01025080.1:5655-24453 GCA_004026605.1 Ondatra zibethicus
TTTTTTTTTTTTTTTTTTTTTTTTTTTTTTTTTTTTTTTTTTTTTTTTTTTTTTTTTTTTTTTTTTTTTTTTTTTTTTTTTTTTTTTTTTTTTTTTTTTTTTTTTTTTTTTTTTTTTTTTTTTTTTTTTTTTTTTTTTTTTTTTTTTTTTTTTTTTTTTTTTTTTTTTTTTTTTTTTTTTTTTTTTTTTTTTTTTAGTTTCTGATCTTTTAAACTGAAACAAATTTTTTAAAAAATGTGTGTTGTTTTAAGCATCTATTTTTGGTCATCAGGGAGTGGTACAGGCAGGGCTCCACAGAAGGCTTAGGAAGTATTACCTTGCTGGAGAAAGGGTGTTATTAGGGGTGCTCTTTGAGATTTCAAAAGCCCACATCAGGCCTAGTGTTGCTGTCTCTAGCTTTGCCTCTCTAGTACCACGCCTGCCTGCATTATACTCCCTGCCAAGATGATCATGGTCTAAGCCTCTGAAACGATAAGCAAGCCCCCAATTAAATGCTTTCCCTTAGAAGGGTTGCTTCAGTCATGGGTGTCTCTTCACAGAAGCAGAGCAGTGACTAAGATAGTTTCTGATTTCTTAAAGTGAAGCAAACAATCTGGGTGATAGTGACACACGCCTTTAATCCCAGCACTCAGAGGACAGAGGCAGAAGGATCTCTGAGTTGGAGGCCACCCTGGTGTACAGAGTGAGTTCCAGGACAGCCAGGGCTACACAGAGAAACTCTGTCTCAAAAAGCAAAGAAAGAAAGAAATGAAAAACACTGTGTTTTGTTTTAAGCATTTATTTTCATAGCACTTAATTATAGCAGCAATAGAAATTAATGTGATGCAGATATATCCATTACTTGAACAGGACCACTTTGTTAGTAAGACGTGGGTCAGGAACCAAACCTAGATGTCTCAGACTTTCTGTTTATGTTCAAATTACATAAACAAGGCAGGAATAATTGACAGTGAGATACTATCATCAGGGACTTGGTCTAAGGCATGAGACATTTGAGGAAAGAATATGTCACTACAGAGATTCTTACATTAGTCTGGAGAGCAAATCAGCCTCCCGTACACATTCATTCACAATCTGTGATCCCTAACTTCAGCCAAGGCCAAGAGCAAATTAAGTGAGAAAGGGAATATAGCATCTCTCCAAATACTGTTCTGGGACATTGTGGCCTACTGAATTTCAACTCTTGGGAGCTTACATACTCAGCAACAGGTGATGTACTTCGCTTGTGTAATGTTCATGTTCCTTTGCCAATGCTAACGTTTCCATGGCATTCTCCCTACACTTTATTGGCCTGCAGGCTTCATGCTGTCGAATTGGAGTGAATTAAAAGAAGGAGGAACCACAGCTTCTGGCGGGCTTGATTCTGTCAAGAGCTGCCTCGGAATGGCAGGACACACAGAGCCACGTCTGGATGACTGACAAGTGGCCACTGCAGAGTCTTAAAGAGTAGTCTAATCAGGACGATTCTCAAGGTTGCTTTAAAAACTGAATTCACAGGGCTTCCCTCCTTGCAGGCATTAGCTCTTACATCCTTCCATATTTCAGAAAAGAGGGTATGCACAGACCCATCACATTCTTTTGTTTGGGATTTTGTTTTCGTTTGGGGGAAAGATATATTTTATTCTTTTCTGATTTTAAAATGATGCTTTTAACAAAGCAATTCAAAGTATAAGCTTAGGGTCAGTGTTCATAATCCTTTTGTACTCCAAATAGACTCAGTAGTTAGAGGAAAGGCAGGAAACCTCAGGAGCAAGCAAGCCTCGGTGGTGTGGAGATGTGCCTCAGGAGTCAGACAAAACTGAACTCGCATCCACATTCTTCCATTTGCTGGCTTCGTGGCCTGTGTAAGCCACTTAAACTTCATGGGTCTCAGATTCCTCATCTACAGAATGCAGTGGGTTCCTCAGGGAGCAGTCACAGTGAAAGGCAGTTCCAGTCAGAAAACAGAGAACCCAAATGTGCTTGGCTGGCACTTGATCGGCTTGAAATATTTTTCCTTAAACTTAAGCAAAATTGACCCTCTTTCTATTGTATTATGCTTTGGGGGGACTCTGCTCATTCGCGTGACTTTCAGGCTCAGTCATGTGACCTTCAGAACTGAGAAAACTGTTTTTTGAGATGAGTGCCACGCAAGGGCCCTGACTTCTCCTGGCTGTCTGTGCTGTGCTTCTGCCACTCTCATCCTTGATCATCCAAAAGGAACCTGTTCATTTGGATCTTCCTATTGATTTTAATTTTCCTAATAATGCTAATATACTTAATGATTTTAGTATTTTTTTATATCTGGCATTGTCTACTGATTTAAATTATTTTTGAAAGGAGATACAGTAGACACTAAATTACACAAATGCCTCCACCATACCATTTGAAACTCAGAAGGGAAATGAACACTAAATGTACATTGTAATAAAACATGACCTTTTAGGTCACTTTGGAAGTCATTTCCTTCATGGTCATTTATTCTGTTTCTCAGTTGTAGTAAGAGGTGCGGGCCGCATTCCCGGCTCCCATCCTTCCGGCTAGCTTAACTCCCGAAATAATTACACAGAAACTGTATTCATTTAATTACTGCCTGGCTCATTAGTTCTAGCCTCTTATTGGCTAACTCTCACATCCTGATTCAACCCATTCCTAATAATCTGTATTCACCACGAGGTCGTGGCTTACCGGGAAAGATTCAGCGTGTCTGACCTTGCAGCTTCATGGCTGCGGCTCTCTGTCTCTCTTCTTCCCAGCATTCTGTTCTCTTTTCCCTGCCTATCTAAGTCCTGCCCTATCAAAAGGCCAAGGCAGTTTTCTTTATTCACCAATGAAAGAAACCCATAGAAAGAAGGACCTTCTACACCACTCAGTCTCTACCCTTTTGGTCTTCCCCGAGAGTTAACTAATTCTTCACCTTCTGTACAACAGTCTTGGCGTTCATGGCTTATTCAGGACTGCTTTATGCAATCCAGGCTACACTTTTCTGTTAAGTACCTGCCTGTGCCAGACACTGTTAACGGCAGTGGGAGTGTTCTTACAAAGGTTAAGGTAAAATAAAAGTTGCAACATTTTGACGTGGGTTGCCCGGCTCTGACTCTTCACCTGGATCCATCTTCCGCCCTCTGTTTGTCTTCTCACAGGTTTGCTGAGTGAGTGCCCTCCTGATTCCTAAGGTTATGTTAGCCTTTTAAAATGTGATGGACGCTACTTTCTCTTTGTCTGTTCTCTACCAGTTTGAGTAAAACAAGGCTTATTTTTTTGCCCCTTGAATATTTGCTAGGGTTCACCAGATGAGTGCCCTGGTCCTGTAGCTTTTAGTCTGTGTTCTGTCACTTTAAAGACTGTTGCTGGCTTTGCAATTTTTAAAGTTAACTTTAACTGCTGAGGTAAGCTGGAAGGTGTTACTTTAGTAAGCACAGATTGACAAGAGTCACAGAGGAAGGACCTTTCCCCTAGATTCCAGTAGTTGCACTTCACCTAACTGCAGTGCCTATCACCAACAGGCAGCTGACACTGAAGCAATGTGAGGATATAATTCGGAGTGCTCCCACTATGTTCCCTGTTTGTGGAACCACAGGGGCAGTTAAGGTGCAGGAGCATTTTGTCACCAGGAAGAGTGCTCTGTGCTGCACTCTGATGCAGTCACTTCCCTTCTCCTTTGCTTTTGCCCACCATGCAACTGCGGGTGGTCACTGCACTGTTTACTATTAACATAACTATGTCCTTTTAAAACTGTGGTGTAAACTTAGGACCCCGGACTCAGATGATTCCATCCGAATCTAACCCACAACCTTCCTCCCTGCAGACCAGACTCCGTGGTACTAGAAAATACTCTGCAGGTTGCCTAAGGAGGGAAGCAATCAATGGTTTTTTATACAGCGGGGATACACATGAAAGACAGCAATGACCAGCACGGCAAGATAGCCCTAAAGGCACTCATATATTGGCTGTCGCCAAAGCTGTCTTGTGAGACTTAAGGCCACTCAACAGGAGGGGAATCACGGATGGTACTAGAAGTTTCGCCAACTATCCAGAGCTACTGAGGCGTGGAATTTAGAAGAGAATCTACTACTAACACTTGCTGGATCAACATGATTCTTTCCTACATTCTAAATTGTTTCCTTATACCCACAGGCAAGTGTAGTTCTTACCCCTCATCAAAAAGCCTCTCTTGGACCTTGGAACACTCGGTTCTAAATGGGTCGTCTTCATCAAACCCCTCCTTTCAGAGCTCAGGGAAGAGGAGTAGGGAGGAGTGTAAGAGCCAGAGGGATGGAGGACACCAAGGAATGTGTCCTCCAGATGCTACAGGACAACGGCACACACAAACTCACAGACACTATGGCAGCATGCACAAGTCTGCACAGGTCTAAGTCAGGTGGGGCCCAAGCTGTAAGCGGGGAAGTGGATACTATCCCAACCAAGAATCTGTCTCCAGTTGACATCCCTTTGCAAAGGAAAAATCAGCATTCTACAATAGAGTCTCACTGGGTATATGAGGCGCACTTCGGAGTAGGTCCATGGCCAGCAGTAGATGGCCACAGCAAAGCAAACTCAATGGTAATTTTGGAAACTTATTGTTGTAATGATTGTTCTGTCTCTTTAAGAGACAAGCCACGCCCACTCCCTTCCTGCCTGCAGCCACAGACCCCCATTCTCTCTCTCTCTCTCTCTCTCTCTCTCTCTCTCTCTCTCTCTCTCTCTCTCTCTCTGGTCCCCCTCTCTCCCCCTTTCTCTTTAATTGTCTCATATCTTTGGGCTTTATTTATCCTTAGAGACCTTTGGCTTATATATTATGGGTTCCGATTTTGTGCTTTTATGGGTTCTGTTTTGTGTTCACCCCTTTTGGTGTTATTAATTCAAAACTTTGGCTATTGTTAGAGGTGTTTGGTGATTTTACTATGATCTGCATTTGTTAATGTCAGTTTGCCATCTGCATTTCCTCTTAGCCATGACTCCTGGGTGCCCTGCTCATTTCTCATGAGAGTTTCTCTTTTCGATTGTTGAGTCCTAAGACTTCTTTGTGTTCCTCTGTTTTTGTATGTGTGTGTGGTCCTGAGGATGAGCAGGGGCCCTCCTGTGGGTGAGGTGAACACCCCAACATTGTGCTACAATTCTAAGCCTTTATCTGTTCTGTTCACAACTGCTTCTCAGATATGTGATTGGCAAACATTGCTTGTATTTGCCTTTTCTTCGTCTTATTTATTCATTTAAAAATTATTATTCCTTTTTTGTGCCACTGGGGATGAAACACATGGCCTTATGCATGCCAGGCCATCTGTGTGTCACTGAATTACATCCCCAGGCTGGTCACATCTTAATGAAGTCTGTTGTAGAACAGAATCTTACCATTTTGATCAGCTTCAATATATCAGCTGTTCTTTTTATGGATCATATTTTGGTATTTAGCCTCAAAATACTCAAGTTGTAGCCCTGGAGATTTCCTCCTTCTCATCCGTATAATTGTTATAATTTTGTATTTTACATCTATTTTCCATTCTGAATTATCTTTTGAAAGAAGTATAAGATTTAGTCATATTTCTGCTGTTCTGTCTTTCTTTTTTCTTCTTTCTTTTTTTCTTTCTTCCTTTCCCTTCCCATCACTCATAAACATACCATTGTTTTGGTTCCATAGAGAAATATTTGTTTCATTTTATGAATATTAGATCATTATCATATTTGTCTTCTAAAATGCCACAACACACACACACACACACACACACACACACACACACACACACACACACACCCCGGCTATAATATAAATCCATCTTTTGTTCCTATAACAGATTACCCTAACTCAGGTACCTTAGTCCCAGTCCTTGAGACTAACACTCTCAACCACTTGCTCCTTTTGCTAGGGCCCTCTTGGCTGCATCAAATAGTGACAGACAGCATCTTGGCAGGAGTGTGACAGTGGGACAAGAAGACGGAGCATGGGGAAAAGACAACCTGGTTCGCTCAAATTATTTCACAAGAACTGCTGACCCCTTCTGTGGGCAGAACCCCTAGTGACCCACTGGGCTCCTCTCTCACAAGCCCCTCCCCTACTGATCTCCCTTGCTGAGAACCTCTTTCCTTCCACTCCATTTGGTAGACTCTTTTTTTTTTCATTCTTGAAGAAGGTCGATTAATCTGCCTTTAATTTTTGTTTATGTTTTTGGTGTCATATCTGACTATTTATTTCCAAAGTCAAGAAGATTTACTTCTATGTTTTCATGTTGATTTTCTATCCTATAGCTGAATTCATTAGGTCTAGCCATTTGTGTGGAATCTTCAGGTCATGCATTGAATATCCTTGGTTCTTTATTCTCCCCTACTTTAGACAGATCTCTTGAATAGAGGTGAGAGAGTGGCATGTCCCATGCTACCGATTGATTAGAAGGCCCCTTTTAGGTTTTTATTTTTATTTATTTCTTTTATTTGCTCTTTAAAGAAAAAACTTTCTGAGCACACTTAACAGTCACTTCTCTAAGATTTCCACCAAGTGGCTCTAACTTGTCTTCCTCAGGGATGGTTTGTGACTGTTTTATCCAATTGAATGAGCCATATTTTCTGTGATGGTTGATCTTGACTGTCAGCTTGATGGAATTTAGATTCATCGAGGAGATACACTTCTGGGCATGTTTGGGAGAGAACTTCCAGGGGGCTTTTTTTCTTACTGAGGGGATAAGACCCACCCTGGCACATTCCCAGTGCAGTCCAGATACAACAAAGGGGAGATCCACTTCTTCCACCTCAGTGTGTCTGCTGCTTCTATTGCTATGCCTCTGCTGACGTCAAACTCCAGTTTCTGTGGTCTTCCAACGTGGATTCAGCACCACATCTCCAGGCAGCTCCCAGGCGTCCAACAGCAGAGACACGCTGAAGTCAGCTGCTTTCATGAACTGAGCAACCACCAGAGTCTCTGACACTCCAGGATGAAGCCTGTCGTTGCTGGACTGTCTGGTCCCTACTGTGCAAGTCAATCCAGTCGATCCCGTTTGAATGCGTACACACTCTATTGGCGGAGAGCCTCTGGAGGACCTTTTTTAACGCATTTTCCAATTTAAGAAAATATGGATTTTTCTTGGTTTTTTTAAAACCACTTGGTTTTGTGTGTAGGAGTGTTCTTTATTTATGTGGTGCTGAGGTTGAACACAGGGCCTTGCCCATGCTAGGAGAATGCTCTACTACTGAGCTCCATTCCAGTTTTCAGCTAATTTTAAAAATGATCTCTCTTCTCTTTGGAGATTATCACAGAATTATATCACTTCCCCTTTTCTCACTCCAAGCCTTCTCACATACCCTTTGTAGGTCTTTGAGATACATTGCCTCTTTTTCATTAATTGTTGTTACATATATATTCCTAAATATTGTTACACACACACACATACACACACACACACACACACACAAACCCTCAAAGACAACCTTCTCAGTCTGTATAATGCTATTTCCATGTGTGCCTCGGGGCTGATCATCTGGTGTTAGATAACCAACTGGTGTACTCTTCCCTGAGGAAGCCTATTTCTCCCGCTCTCAGCAATCCTTACTTATCTGTGGTTCTTTGTGTTAAGAACAAAAATTTGTTCGCTTACTTAGATTGGGAGGGAGGAGGAGGAAGAGAAGGAGAAGGCGACGTCCTGTCCTAGTTTTTCAGATAGGCTCTGTGTTGGGCCGTGTCTTCAACACTGAGCCAAAATTGTGCTGAGGCAAATCTTGGGAATTAGCTGAAGTGAAATCTTGAGTTCTGCACTTAAGACGGATCTTGTCCTGACCACGTGTGTGTCCTTTCGAATTCCTCTGAGCACAGAGAAACTAATTGAATTTGCCTTTCTGTTGTTGCTGCTTGATGTTGATGGAGTGGTGGAGGAGGCAGAGGAGGAGGGGGAGGAGGCAGAGGAGGAGAGGGAGGAGCTAGGGTCTCATGCAGCCAAGGCTGTCCTGGAACTCCTGCCACCTATTCTCCTGCCTCAGACCCTAAGGTACTGAGATTTAAGACATACCCCCCCACCACATCTGCCTCTGAATTTACTTTCTGGATGTCCCATTTTCCAAACACAGTTCTCTCCTGGATGTTACCTCCCCATCCCGAAGTGGCCCACTGGGATTTCCTAGTACAACCTTGCCCTAGGCAGCTGCAGGTTTTCTACCCTCTGATGTTCTGAGCAAAGCCTTTTTCTAGCCTAGGTAAGTTCCAAATTAGGAAAGCAGAGGGAGAAGAAAAGCTCATTGCCTCAGCCCTCCAGGCAGCCCCGAGGCAGAGTACGGAAGAAATGCTCTGTCCTCCCAGAGCCAGGGATGAAGAGCCCACAGCGGGCTGCTGGCCTCCAAACCATCCCTGAGCAAGGGAGGCTGGAAACACTGCCCCGGCTTTCCCAGCCTGTTGTTTTCCAGAGTTCTCACAAGGCTGGTGATGAGGGTGGGTGGAAGAGAGCTCGCGGCCTCCTACTGTCTGTTTAGCTGTCCTTCCTGAAGTGACCTTCTGCGTATGTTTTCCCTTCAGCGTCAGTTCTGTCCCTGGCATTACTATAGCTTGAGATGGTGTATATTGGGTGTTACCCCAGGGGGAGGGCAGTTTCCATCTATTTCCTCTTTCGGCGTTTGCATCTGTGCCTTTAAATCTGGCTCTGACACACAGGCGAGCTTGCCTGGTCCCACCTGACAGTTCACCCTTCACTACAACCCCGAACCCTCTCACACACATTACTGCATGTGTGCCTGATGCGAAGCTGCAGCCCTCATAGAGATTTCCACTTGTTTCTTCTCCTCTTTCTCTTCCTTCTTAAAATATTTTATCATTATCCTTATATTCTAACTTGAAAATAATATTTTCTATTCATATCCTTTTAGGTTGGAAACCACAGAAGAATGCTTGCCCTATTGATCCACACGAGAATTCATCTCAGCCTCATGGGATTTGTCATTCATTCTGTTTACTTACAGCAAATTATTTTACAAAAGCCAAGTTTACTTCGATTTAGTCAGTTCCAACTCACCCTGCCATGTCTGAGGTTCAGATGTCCAAAGTCCAGGGGAACCTTTGAAGTACAAGGGAAATAATGATCGGTCTCCTAATCTTTTGCCATTTGCCAAAAAAAAGAGCAAACTGACACTGAAGGTCATTAGCACTAAAAATAATATATATATATATTTGATATTATAAATATTGTAATTATTTCCAAGTAATTGAGATACAAACCCCACTGCACATATTAGTGCCCTAGCGTCATTAACAGAATACCACAGACAGCCGCTTTAGCCACAAAGTGGTCTGGAGGCTGCAAGTCCAAGAACAATGTGCCTGCAAGTTTGGTTTCTTCTGTAGCCAAGCTCTGTGGCTTTTTCACGGCATGTCACAAGGCTCACTTCTCCGCACATCCGTCTGTAGGTACTAACATCTTTTTGAAGCAGCACCAGTCACAGTGAACTAGGACCAATCATAAAGGCCCAACATTAGCTTAACTGTCTCTTTGAAAGGCCACATCTATTAAAGAGCCAACCTAAGATGCTGTTTCTATGGCAACAGTACTGAGCCTAAATGCAAAGGATGGTTATAACTTGGTGTCTCTTTGTTGATTATTAACAAGGTTAAGTAATTTAAAGTCAATAAGTTTATCATAAAACAGGAAAAGATGTCAACACAATTGCTTACCTGAGCCACCATCATGGGCTAAGTATGGGACAGAATTAATAAAAATTAGCTGTGGTAGCCTAGTGAAATATATGCTTGCTAGCAGGAAGATGTTTGATGTCAACCCATCTCAAAAAAAAAAAGTGTCCCTAGTTTGCTCTCTATTTTGTGATAAACCATGGCCCAAAACAGCTTGGGGGAGGAAAGGGTTTATTTGGCATACACTTGCAGGTCACAGTCCATCACTGAGGGAAGTCAGGGCAGGAACTCAAGAAGACGCAGAGACGGCGCCATGGAGGAAAGTCTCCAGTGCGTGCTCCCAGGCCCACATTCAGCTACATTTCTTACACAGTCCAGGTGCGTGTCCCTGGGGGTGGTGCCACCACAGTGTGCCAGGCACCCCCCATCGAGCATCCCTGGAGACAGTCTGTCACAGGTCCGGCCACAGGCCTATCTGAATGAGGCAGTTTTTCAGCTGTGTTCAATACCTGTGCTTGTGGCTGTGTAGTCACTGAGGTGTTCTCTACCACTCAGGGCCTACCAGGCAACCTCCATAAAAGCTTCTGGACAAGATTCCATCATGTGGCTTTACCTGGGATATTTGACCTGTCCAGCCTAGACAGGGTACTGACAACAGATCAAAGAAGCAATTTCACCCATGTCTGGCTGGATAAACCAATGAAGTTGAGAGGTGGATTATCTGTGTGGGTGACTCAAAGGCAGCTGTGTGACCAAAAGATCCACCCCAGCATGAATGACAACTCACGGAGGCTGCACCCGTAGAACTCCCCGCCTAACTTACAGGTAGCTCTACTGAAGAGGCCCCACTCCCATAGCAATTGTTC
Source organism: Ondatra zibethicus (assembly GCA_004026605.1). NCBI lineage: Eukaryota > Metazoa > Chordata > Mammalia > Rodentia > Cricetidae > Ondatra > Ondatra zibethicus. The sequence continues at coordinate 16,099 of PVIU01025080.1, forward strand.
CCTGCTCACGTAACTTGGGGTGGGAACTTACAACTCTCTGAACTTCTGGAACCCCCAAAACTTCATTTGTTTCTGGGTTTTTAGATGCTTTCCTCTTTCCTCCAGGAGAAAAATGTCTCAATTCAGAGAAAATAACTACACAGTGGTATTCACGACTGCCATGGGTGGCTGGTGGTCACAGCAGTGTATCCAGCAGGGGACAATAGTGTGAATGCTAAACCATAGAACTACTATCCCATTCTACATGACTGAATCTTTGACATATGTCATCGCTCATAATCCTCTCAATAATAGCCCTATCAGAAAAAAAGCTATCTTCTTCATTGTATAAACATAGGAAGAGGTGTAACTCAACTTGCCCATATTCCTGGCTCCTTGGTTGGTTCCCAAGCCCCAGCTTCTGCATTCCATAGCCTTGATTGCCGTGCTCCCTGGCAAGAGGGGATGCCCAGCGGCAGTATTTGCTGCTCTGTGCAGATACTTCAACTTTCACCCAATGCAAGGAAGGTGGGGACTCTGAGCAAACTCCTCTGTCTGTGCTTGCCGCACACATCTTAAAGAGCGCATTTGAGCAGAAGTCATCCCCCGCAGCCTCCTGCTTTTCCTTCTTCTTTCTTCCTCTGTTTTCTAATTAATCACATGCGCTGCGACTTGAAACTGTACCCTGGTTTCTAGAGCACCCATATCCTGCATAGACTTGTTCCACTGGCACACAGGGTGGATGAATAGGGCCTTATTATCTGGATTTCTGCTCAGTGAGCAAAGTGAATGCATTTTGCTTTGCACAGATTCCGCAGCTACGGCAGCTTTTTGGCAATAAACGCACAAGAGGAATGTTGTGTTTTGACAGGTCACCAACTTCCAAGGAGCCAGCCCAACTCCGGAACAAATTGGAAACAAATTATAAATGTATCAAGACTGCAAAAGAATGCCATTCAAAATTAGAAACATTTTATCAAGTTGGCTTTGGGAAGGGAAGTCCCAGAAGTAAAGTATAGTGTTCAAAGAAATTACTGATACTTGCCCAAGACTGAACAAAGTTTTAACACTGACGGGGTGGGGAGGCTAAAGGGTTTATGAATAACTCTTGTTTTTAAATTCCTGAATACTTATTGGTTTTGATTTTAAGCTGTTTCAGAACGTGCTAGTCTCTAGGCCTGTGATATTGACAGTGTGTGAGGCAGGAATCATGGGATTGATGCCCCGGCGCTTGTTAAGCCTTGGGGTGGGGGGTAAGGGCTCAGAACTGCTGAGTCAAATCAGGTTTGACCTGGTCTCCAGGAGATTTCTGTGCAGTAGCCTCCATTGACAAATGGTAGCGGTGGCTGGGGAGGCCTTGCTGTTTCTTTTCTGTGGGCAGGGGACTGGTGGGTATGGTGGGGTCCTTCCTAGAAGAGCTTGGGTAGGTGAGGCCAGGATCCAGACTAGAGTGCATGGTTTAAACAAAAGGACACATGGTACTGGGACTCATGTCTGGGGCAGCAACACCTCCTTTCACTGAGTGCATTAGGCCTGCAGAAAGAAGGCCGGTGAAATCGCACAGCCAGTTCCTGCAAACCGAACCCTGTAGCCTCAACCCATGCTCTGTTAAACTCTTTTTCTCTCAACATGACCCTTCTGGGAATCTCAATGGAGAAACCACCTCCGGCAAATTGGTCAGCGGGCATTTTTTTGACTGCTCATTGAAGTGGGAAGTCCCAGCCCACCATGGGCATTGCCACCGCTGGGCAGGTGGTCCTGGGTGGCGTAATAAAGCAAGCTGAGCAAGCTATGGGGATTGAGCCAGCAAGCAGTGTTTCTCTGTGTTCTCTGCTTTAGTTCCTGTCTCCTGGTTCCTACCCAGACACCGTTTCCTTCCCAAGTTGCTCTTGGTGACAGTGTTTATCAGAACTCTTTAACAATAGGTAGCGTTAATATCCATCTGCTGTTTCCTCATTCCAAGCCCTTCTTTATAATTTTCTAAAATTTCCTCAATGCTTCTGTTTCCTAACATAATGTTTCCTAACATAATGTTTCCACGTTTTCCTGCACTGCTGCAGGGCTTCTGTAAATAGACGTGTATGGTATGTTTGTGTGTGGTTGTGTCACGGGAGGGAAAAAGATGCCAACCGGCCTTCTGAGATCCAGTTTGTTAGCCACGAAAAGAGTCAAAACTTTCTTGCAGTTTTTAAATTTCAAACTTGGCTTTCAGAAACAAAAGCCCTGCTTGAATTATAGAATTACTATTTTAAAATGCTTCTACATGAGAAACAGCGTGGGGTTGAGGAACATATACGATTGTTTAAATTCGGGATCCTGTGAAATAGGGAAGTGGATTAATTATCAGCAGATTGTCCTGGTAGAACTGAACTTAGGACGGATCCTCTGCACACCAAAGCACAAGCTGCTAGCTAAAGCAGTGATTATCTAGATTGCTGGTCATTAAAAACTGAAGCGATTGACTCAGAACCTGAAGTTCTGGTTTGTGCTTTGAGGATTGGGGGACCAGGTCTCCAAAAGGGGAAGAAGACTTGGTTAGAGCTTGTCTGTAGAGTGCTCACCAAGCACGTGTGGGGACCTAGGTGGGACCCCCAGTACCCTCTCCCCCCCAAAAGTAAGTAAGCATCCATGTTCAGTAAGGGGACGGTTGTCAGCAGGTTTGCCAGGAATGTGACAAGAAAGGATGGAAATAGCTTTTTTTGTTGATATTCTATTTTAATTCCATTTCTCTCCTCCACTTCCTCCCTCCACACCTCCACATGTACTCTGTGCTTGATCTGCTTCAAATCCACATGCCTCTTTTCTCATAAGCTGCCATTGCGTGCGTATATGTATTTGTATATACATACGCATTCCCAGTATACCCTGTTAAGTCCATATAATGTTACTTATATGTATTAGCAGGGCTTATGGTTTAGCACTAGACAACCAACTGGTGTGCTCTTCCCTGGGGAGGCCACCTCACCTCTCCCAGTTTTCCTCAGTTGCCTGTAGTTTGTTGTGTAGGGGTGAGGTCTCTGGGGAAATGCATTTAGTCTTCACTGCTACAGTTTCCATGTAAAGTGTTTTCCAAAGGCCCCTGGGTTAATGGCCAGGTCTCCACAGCAGGTGGTAGAACCCATAAGAGGCAGAGCCTAGCGGACAGGGCTGTTGGGGGTGTGATCCTAAACACTGGATCCTTCGCTGTTTCGCTGCCATCGCGTGAACAGCTTTCTGCACATGCTCCAGCCCATGCTGTGCTGCCTCCCGTTAGGCCCCAGGGCAATGACGTAATCGACCATGTACTGTATCCTCCAAAACTCTGCTTCCAACTCTCACCCTTTAAAATTGACCAGCTCTGGTAATGGCTACAGTAACAGAAAACTGACCAACACACTTCCCGTTCTTTGGATCCATGGCCAACACAAACAACATTGTCAATGGAGTGTCCCAACACTGCTCTGCCTGTCACAATGTATTCAAACCAAGTTCACAGTGAAATCTAGCCTAGACCCATTTCTCTTCAGTGCAAGCTTAAATAATTCAAGAGCTGACTCCTCGCTGTCACCGTCTCCCAAACTGTTGGAGACTTTGCTATGTAAGAAACTCCCTGCACTTTATGGCTTCTTGTAACCAGTAATTGTTTTCCGTGTCTGTGATCTGATTCTTGGGGACAGTCTAATTCCTAGGTCAGGCTTTGTAGTCACGGGGCAGATATTTGATCTCACTCTGGATTTTAGAGGCAATGATATCAATAAAAGATGGCTAATGTGACCAATTTTATTGACTCTCTGTGATGACTAGAATAAATTTTAGTGCCAGGGAGCATCTTAAATTATTTGCTGATCACAACGGTTCCCATGTTATAAGTTTAGAAAATAGTTTGGATTTTTTGAATTTTTACAATCCTTCTGGATGCACTTACTCTCCCTATCGTGGCGTTTCTGCTCCTTAGAAAAGAAGTCGGGTTCCCTTAGCCCCTTAGTCTTCAGGAAAAGCATAGCCAGAGTGTTAGCTTCACCTCTGTCCTTTCTCCAGGGCATGGGGACACAGTAAGCTGTCAGACATGTGCAGCTTTGCCCCCAAGTTCTGATACTAAATTAAGAAAGAAGCTTTATCAGATTGCTCCCAAGGGGGCTGTGACATTCTTTGCCATCTGGTCTTTCAGGAGTCTCTACTGGTATGGAAGGAAGACAATTCTCTTCTTCTATAGACTCCTGTGGAATCTCCGCCTCACCTCACCATACATCTTAGAGCCTTCCCAGAGCTGCTGGAGTGCAAGTCCACATGAGAACCATCTCTCATGCGGCCGCACCAGTAGGGAGCCCTTTCTGTAGTGCACAGACCATCACTGCAGAACAAGGGTGCTCCCTCTTGTCCATTTTCCTTCCAGGAGCTTCTGAAGTTCCTTCAGCTGTTTTGATAGGTGTTTAGAAATTAGACCTTCCATGGTTTCCAACAATAGTGGTGATGACCTCAGCGAATATCTGTTAGCTACACAAAGTCCAACAGAGGCACTGACGGCCAGTTTGTCTTCCATTTGCACAATCCAGTTCTTGGACACTAATCTTGTAAACAGATAAACAGGTCAAAGAGTTGTTTTTCTCTGTCTGAAGTACTTCCCAGAGGCTGTAGGCTAAAGAAGTGTGTTCTCTTCTCTATATGGATGATTTCCAAATAGTTATAAAAGCTATTTGCTGTATCGTATTTTCCTAAAGGAAGATTATAATCTGAATGAAAATTTGATGCTGTCAAACGAATCCTTACAGTTTGCTTCTGTCACTTTTAGTCAGGATGGTTTTCCTTACATCAGTCCTGCCTGCAAAGGTGGGACTCTGGTCTCAGGAGCACACTCTTTGATGTCAGATGTTGTGAGACTTAATTCTCTACGACAGTGAATTTATTTAGAAACAAAGCAAAACATATATCGTACACACACACACACACACACACACACACACACACACACACACACACACACACACACGCCCCGTGCCTTTTTAAATTAAAAAAAAAAAAAGAAAAACTGGTAGAGGAGGCGCACACCTTTAACCCCAGAACTTAGGAGGCAGAGGCAGACAGATCTGTGAGTTCCAGGACAGCCTTGTCTACAGAGTGAATTCCGAGACAGCCAGGGCTACACAGAGAAACCCTGTCTCGAAAAACAAAACAAACAACTAAGAAAAAAAAAAAGCAGACTGTCAGGCTCCTTAGAGTGCTGGCTGTGATGAAGTGACACCTGCTGGTAAAAACGGGTACTGCATGCTAGCAGTACAGTATACTCCCTATGAGGAGACCCTCACTTTTTTTTTTCATTAACCCTTTTATATAGTTTGGTTTATATATATTGTGTTTTTTTTTAAACCCACAATTTTCATTTTCTTCATAATAGCGTGACAAATCAAAAGTGTACTGTTAATATATCAACATTCATAATGTGAAAATCAAAGTGATTTTTCTATGCTATTTCTAGTACTGGTTTGTTATAATTATTGCATTTTGTATTTGCCAATTACATAGCTATTCTACTGTGTGTGTGATTTTTGCATTGTATATTTATTGGGAATGGTACTTGGTTACACAGGATGTTTTCATGCATGCGTGTGTGTGTGTGTGTGTGTGTGTGTGTGTGTGTGTTTCTCTCCTCATATCCACCTTCCCTCATTTTCCCTATCCCTCAGTGTTAGTCCCTTGTTCCCCTGACAGTTTTACTTATAACACAATATTGATTCTACATATCAGTGGAAAAATCTGGGCATGACAAGTGGGCAAACAAGCAGCCTTTGTCCTTCTGAGACTGACTTAATTTGCTTCCTATGGTTATTTCCATTTGTGTCTGTTTTCCTGTGAATGGCAGGACTTTACTTTTTTGAGACATTGTAGCCCAGACTGGCCATGAACTCGCTATGCGGGGAAGGGTGGCCTTGAATGTCTGACCTCCTGTCTTCACCTCCCTCTTGTTGAAATACTCCTTCAATTCACAGTCTCTTTTTTTTCATGAAGGGTTGTTGGAGTCTTTGAAAGCTTTTTCTCTTTTTTTTCCCACTCTTCAACTGGAGAAAGCCTTTTCTCCATATATTGAGATGGCCATATGATTTCTGTCCTTGAGTCCACTTATGAATATACTACATTTATTGGGCTTTATATGTTAGGTCGTTTCTGCATTTCTAAATGATATCTTTTGATGTACTCTGTGGTGACTAGTTTTGTGTCAGCTTGACACCAGCTAGAGTCATTTGGAAGGAGGGAACCTCGGTTGAGAACATTCCCCCACTGATTGGCCTTTACACAAACATGGGTAACATCTTCTTGATGTTACCTTCTTTGATGTGGGAAAGCCCAGTCCACTAAGGGTTGTCATTAAGTCCTGGGTGTTATACGAAAACAAGCAAGCCATGAGGAACAAGTCAGTAAGCAGCACCCCTCCATGTTCTCCACTCTCGTTCCTCCTGCAGCTTTCCTCAGGGATGGGTTTATAAGCTAGAGGTGAAATAAACCCTTTCATCTCCAGGCTGATGCTGGTCATGGTACTTTATCTCAGCCGTAGAAATCCTAACTGAGACATCCTCCTAATTTCCATTTGCAAGTACTTTTTGAGAATTGTGTATCTATGTTCATTAAGGAGATTGGCTGTGAGTTTCTTTTTTCTGTGTGTCTTATCTGGTTTTGGAATCAGGGTAATACTGATTTCATATTTGGTGAAATAGTATAATTTTAATGGTACAAGTATCAGTGGATCCATCCAGAAGCCCTTGCCTTGATGAGTCTTAAGGTTCTCAATCAACACCTCTGATCAAGTTTGGTTCCATAAACAAGGTTGAAGGTAGATGACAGTGTTGGTTAGAAAGTTCATTTCTATTCCTTTTTTCCACAAGTCATTACTGGTCCTTTAGAAGGGAACAAAGCACACACACTGACACACAGACTCCTCTCTCTCCCCCCCCCTCTCTCTCATTAGGGACATGTTATCCAGATCCCCTCTTCCTATCCTCTCTTCACTGCATGCCCCTCCCAAAAGGAGAGCGATATCTTGGGACCAAAATCCACTGGAGTCCTTGCCACTGGTGGAGACCACTGTGAGTAACACAGACAAGAGCTTTGTTAGCCGGCCTTGCCATCCATCTTAACTCTGGTGAGGCCCTAGGTTATGGGATGAAGGAAGAGGCAAATAGACTAATGCCGTTCTAACTTTACAGGAGAAAAATACACAAATAAAAAGAGTATCAGTGTGCTAGGGCTGGCATTACAAAGTTCCACAAACAGATAGCTTGAACAGGGAAATGTAGTACATCAAATCCTGGAGGCTTGAGGTCCTGGATTATGGTGTCTCTGGGGTAGCTTCCTTCAGATGACTGCACAGGGGAATTGGCCCCTTGCTTTGTGCTAACTTCCCAGGGTTTGCTGAAAATCTTCAGTGTTTCTTGGTCTTTATTAATATCATCCAGAATTCCACCTTTGGGTTCAGAGTTTCAGATGGCTTGCTCCCTGTGTCTGTGTCTTTTCACATACCATTCTTTAATAAGGATGCTGATCAGCGGATTAAATGCCTATCTGTAGCACGAATTCTAATTGATCTTAATAATAAAGACCCAGAGTCAGATTTTGAGGGGTGAAATCTGAAAGCTCAGAAAAGCAGAGCAGCCAGTCTCTAGTTCTTACCACTACAAAATCCTCAGACTGAATGGGTTATCCTGTCTCTACAAGTCCTCAGAATGAATGCAGTGAGCTCCTGTCTCCTCCTGTCTTATATTCCACTCTCCACCCAGCCATACCCTTCCTGGCTCCATCTCCCTAGAACCAGGATTAAAAGTGTGTAATTCCCAAGTACTGAGATTAAAGGTGCTTACCGCTACCACCTGGTTTGGATTCTCTCTGAGACTGGATCAATCTAGTGTAGCCCAGGGTGGCCTTGAACTCACAGAAAGCCAACTGCCTTTGCCTCCCCAAAGCTGGCACTAAAGGTGTGTGCCACCACTGCCTAGCCTCTATGGCTAACTAGTGGCTAGCTCCACACTCTGAGCATCAGGCAAGCTTTATTTGTTAAAGCACAAATAAAACATCACCATGCCTCCCCTATTCCCTTATGTCTTCAATTTATTGAATTGTGTCTGCAATTGACATAGAGGCTGACCAAAGCAGGAAGGGTTCAAAGAGAAAAACTTAAGTTAAGAATAAGAAAATATATAAACATCAGGAATTTATAGAAAGTACACATGCCTAGAAATAGTAACAATAATCATCCAACTGGGATTTGTGTTTCAAGAAGAATAATTTAAACTGCAACTGTTACATCTAACCTTCTAACCTGTAACCTGAAATGACAAAGAAGAAGGAGTAGGAAGGAAGAAGAAGCTGAAAGGGGAGGAGGAGGAGGAGGAGGAGGAGGAGGAGGAGGAG